>NHZS01000374.1:215051-250605 GCA_002775195.1 Talaromyces adpressus
AAAAACGTACTCCGCTTTGCGAGGCATGTCCCGCTGATAGCCCTCACCAAGTGCGAGCTCGAGAATCTCTTCACGACAGATAGACAGCTGCAACCGAATACGATTAACACCTGGGCGACGTGCGATGCCATTCTTATCCCACCCGTTTACATCGACCCGTGACAGGACTTCTTGTTCGACATCTCCTCCGGAAAATAGAACGTCATCATCAACATCATATGGAAGGGCGAGAGAGCAATATCGATAATTGATCAACGGAGGCCGTCCTACAAAAGTTGCAACACACTTGTCGGTAAAAAATGCAGCCGCAAAGCAGTTCCTTCTCAACTGCTTAAGAAAGAATGGACAGTTCTCGTCTGCAGGACCGTCTACCTTGTGCAACCCAGACGCATAGACAGTAGCTGCTAGATCACTCAATCGACGCCATGCTTGATAGCCTGCTCTGATCAGTATTCGATGTTTCCCTCGTCTAGCTTGCAAAGAGTAGAAGAAGGAATAGCAGACTCACTGGAATCTCCATACTGTTGCGTTTTCATTATCACGTCTGCGTACTGTGCATAGGCAAAGATTTCATTCGAGGATGCAGCATGGTCGCAAAACATCAAGCAATTGGTAGTCGCATCTGAGACTTGTAATACTAGCTTCTCTTTCAACTCGGCATTACTTTGGGTGTCACCGTTCATCCTAAAATCCGTAAACACTGGATCCCGTTCAGTAACAGAAAATAAGCCACAGCCCGCTGTGGCTAGAATAAGAGCGATGGTTTCCCAGCGGGTGTTGCGTCCGGTAAAGGTAGCAATGTACTCATCCACTGTCATTGCCTTGGCTCGTGGTATTGGTCGAGACGAGTTCTGAAATATCTGAAGTGCAAACTCTCTGATCCGGCTTTCCACGCGAGCGGACTCAAAGCTATCGTACACTCGTCGCGTTTCGTACAGTGTCTTATCGACAATATAAGGGGGCAGCACCTTGTACCACTTGCTAGCGTAGAGGCGACTAGTGACAGAATCGAAGAATTTCAGGTTGTATAACAAAGCCAGTATCCGAAAGGCCGATTGTGCGCGATCTGGATCCGGCTCGGCTGCTGTCAGAACCATTGCTGTTCCAGACGGGACATCGACATCTGCAGGGATCTCCTTTTGATGTTCCGATAGCACTGCTGAGAAACTTGTGGAGCCAAGGTAGCCTGGCGAAGCTGAAACTTCCAACCTCGGCGAGCTTTGAGATGAAATAGGCGCTAGACGTACACTCAGAGCCGGACTTGACATGCTAGAGCTTCTGTCCATCTGTGGAGGTCTACTTATGTATTAGTCTCAGGATGAACACAAGGCATGTCAGTACCAAAATGGCATAAAGGAAATATTTGGTAGGTTCACACATACTGTGGACTTGTCAATTTGCCGACTCTATAGTTATACAAGGAGTCACCACGCGTCGGATCAGGCATGTGTTTCTTGGTCATGGGTGACGGGTGATAGAAGCAGCTTTGACTCATTTTTCGTGTCGTGCACCGGCCACATATCGGCCGGGTGTGGTCGCATTTTAGTTTTGATTTGCGACATGGCTCACAAGACTGGGGTTTGCCATTGCGACGCATTGTCGTAGTTTCCTGCAAATACATGATTTGAAATCGAAGCCCGGCTCGTTTGAAAGCTGGGAACGATTGATGGGTGGAAAGGGGTGGACGACGATTACCTCACAACGGCATCAGTCCTGATCCAGGCCACTCATGAACGAGTCATATTGGATAGGTTGAAGAATGTGACTGGATTTGTTCTTGAAGGTGAAGTCGAAGTTGAGCATCCATACCTATCGTTCTCGGCAAAATAAATGCTCGGAGTTGGTGCTAAAGTCTGGCCAATCGGAACAGCCGCATGCTCTCCGGCACTAACTACTTTGAGCATGGTTGCTCCAATGCTACGATACAGCGTATTACCGTAAAGAACCTCACGCCACACCATTATGGCTACATTGTTTGTAATACAGATACATGGTATATTAACGTCCTGGTCCCCCCGAAGCCCTAAAAGCAAACTGGAAATAAATATGATGAATGTTCGATGAGAGACATATGAAGTCAATGAACACTTACCCAAATTTTAGACTTCATGAGTGAGAATGCTGGTATAGTTGAGACTCCGTATCAGGAAGTAATCGTGGGAGAATATGCCCTACGGAGATCTGGATGCGTAGCTTAACATGGATGCAATGCAATATGCACTCATGGGCTGAATCTTCTAGCTATGTACAATGCGTTGGACATGTGAGAGAGCAACGTGCTGACTGCCCGCCGAGTCGCCTGGTTGGTTACACAAGCCTCGAAAGGAACAAAGCCAATAGATTATAACACTTGCGCCGATCATCCAGCCTGGATACTGCGCTGGAGATATAAGACAACACACTTCCGTCACGATCCGCCTATTACCTGAACTTTACCACCTCTCCTCCAGTAACCACACACAAGGACCATGACTTCTTCACCCATTCGAGTCGCCATAACTGGCGGCGGCCTGGCGGGAGCATCCCTCCTTCATGCACTCCTTGCTCATTCGCACCTAGATGTATACATCTTCGAGTCATCACCGGCCTTCAAGGAAGCCGGTATGGCTATTGGAATTGCTCGGAACGCACTCGACGCTTTGGATCTCATGGGTCCATCAGCCTCGCATTGTCTCCAACAAGCAGGTGCTGTCCCCATGAGAGGAGTACGGTTTATGCTGGCTCAAGGCGAGGGTGCAGGCAGTATGATAGACGAAGCCCATGACGACGACGGACAACGCGCTGTGCACATCGTCCATCGTGCTGCGTTTCTACGAGAATTGCTGGCCAATGTACCTCCGGAGCGTATGCATGCTTCCAAGAGGCTGGACCATTATGTTGAAACCAGTGATAATGGTGTTGATGGCTTTCTTACAATTCATTTCACAGATGGTACGACTCATGAGTGTGACATTCTAATTGGCGCCGATCGGATTCACAGTACCGTTCGTAGGCTTCTTCTCGGTGAAGACAGTCCATCGGCTTTTCCTAGAAACACAGGTGCGTGGGGCATCATAAGTAACAGGCCGTTTGCCGAAGCGCAGTCTAGCATCGGCAAGGATTACATCAACAAGGAGGATGCACGCGAGTATTCATGGGTCGGAAACGGAACTTATTTTATGCACAACGTCTTAAGCGAAGGCGAGATGGTGCAAATGATCCTCGCTTCGTATGACAAGAATGCAGAGCCTCCAGATGATTGGCAGCGAATCGTGAGCGCGGACAATCTAAGGAAGCTTTATCAAGACTGGCCACCACACTTGTACAAGGCCGTAAACGAGGTACGGAAATTGAGCACTTACAATCAAAATAAAATACAAACAGATACATAATACTGACCATTATCATGCAGCTATTTTGCACTCAACCCCAACAGACCGCCATGTACCTTTGGGAACATCCACCCGCTAGAACTTATGTATCTGGAGCAGTCTGTATCATGGGCGACGCTGCACATGCTACGACGCCTTGCAAGGTTCGGGAGGAGGAATGTCCATTGAAGATAGCCTTATCCTCTCCACCTTGCTTGGCCGCATCAAGACAACTGCCGAGGCAAAGATCGCTTTGAAAGTCTACGACCAAGTCCGTCGTCCACGTACACAGCGCATCGTCGAGTCGAGCAGGGGCACAGGATCGATTGTTGCAGGTTTTAAGCCGGAGACTGAACTCAATCTAAATACCTTGAGGGAAAAGTTGTTGCTGAGATGGAGCTTTATTGTGGATTTTGATAATGCTGAGCACCGTGATCAGGCGGTAGCGATTATGGACCGGAAAGTGAAGGGGTTATTAGATAGTTGATCCTGGACCAACCTTTGAGAAAGTTCAGAAAATAAGTATGGAAATTAATGACTTCGATATCAGCACATTCATTCATACCATTCTAATATAGAATGGACAGAATAAACGATAATGAAAGGAAACATCTAAGTTTGCCTACACGCAATTATGAACCTAGTTATTTAGGTTATAATCTAGTAGTATGGATCTATATTGTATCTCAGACAGTCTATCTATCTTGGGGTATGTGAAAGAAATCTAGAGTATCTTAGAAGATAGTATAGAAGTGGGCATGAGCTTACTGCTGTCGAGCTGACGTGCATTCTCCGAGAGGGGTACATCTTGAAGTCCAGCAAAGGTCATACTTTAAGCATACTTCTTTATGATGTTTACTGGTGTCTTTTCATATTCTCGTTGAAGACCAAGCGTGTTGTGTATTGTTTCCCAACTTCTATTCGTGACCAGCTGAGTCAAACTGCAGATTGATTTCCAATTAAAGAAAGCGTCAAAGAGGCGCATATGCAGAGTTGAATTTTCAGCTCAAGGCAATCTCTATCGTTCATTTCGAGCATGTGGCTGAAGATCATTGCTGATTTTCCTTGCTTAGATCCCGATTGTGTACATGTCAGCTGAAACAATGAAACCGGATCATGGATAGTTTTTGAAAACAATAACTAGTGACGGTTGGGCCAATTCAGAAGACTGTCCATGGAGATAAACCACTGCAAACGTCTACCTAATTTGCTAACGACATGCTGCTTATGCAATATGGATACTCTTCTATACCTTACCTCCGAGGAAAATACACATCTACCATGAACGGCACTGTTCGTTTTTGATTAACAGAGGCCCCTATACAAACACTTATACGCAATGTCGTCATACTATTCCGTGTGTGATCGTCAATGTTGGAGATTGTCTAGAGTTTAGTCTATTGCACTAGGCTGGGCCAGATCATCCTTCCAAATAATGCTCAAGGACCAATTATATATCTAGATCTGACTTCTTTAACCTAGAATAGCCTGCCTTTCATCTCTTGAAACCGTAGTCGGGGTCAAATTCAGTGTCTCCATCACGTTTTTGATTCTTGTACCCGGAGTCACGATCGAAATCAAGTGTGCCATCGTTGCGGTCTATATATCGGCCATCAGCAAATCAGTCAAATAAGTTTACCGAGAACGGATTGAACAGAGGGCAACAAAGATAAACCAAATATAAATTGAGGTGCAACCTCACCTAAAACTATTGGCATAGCCATTGAGATTGTAGCGAGCAAAATGGAGAAAAAGAGATCCTGTTTCATGTTGGAGGCTGCTTCCAGATCTTTTGAAGTGAAGTAACTTCTCTAATCTTGTTTTTCTTGTCGGGGTTTAGAGATTCTTTCTTTGGTAAGTAGTTAAGATATGAGAGATAAAGTTTTTGTCGACGGTCGATACTAGAGTCATGGATCTAAACTAGATGGTGGCCACCTTGGTGCTCTTGGAATACTTCACATACTTCATCGAACGAAGTTAGCTCTATGTGGGTGAAAACGAATGGTCACTATCTGTCTTCATTTCTCTGTTTTGGAAGTTAGCCTCAGTAAAAGAGATTGTATGACTGGCTGATCATAATTAGCAAACTGTCCAGGTTACCGAACAGATGTGCATGGCCCCAAAAGATCGACCAAAACCTCAGCCATTTTAAATAGGTAAAAGCATTTACCGAGGATCTACAGTTGCTGAAAGGAACGCCTGCATCATGTACTTCCTAACCTTAACCACAAAATGTTGATGATAAAATTCTGCTTCTTTTTTTAAATTGGGTCTCATTCGAATCCTTATGAGGGTGCACGAATGAGAAAAGTTCCAGTATCACTATTGAAGGTATAGTCTGCAGTGTCTCCCATAGATATGAAGCTAGCTAGCCATTTGTGACAATCTGCTACTTGGTTGTACGGCGTAAATTGGCGTTTATGTTACACATATATGCAATAATGTTCGAAGCGAGGTGTATTGATATTTCATTTTTCTCTTTGACTGGGGGCCTTACAGATATTCTGCACGCCATTTCTCGTCTGAGACATCTGACTGTAAGCCGAACGAGTCGGTGTGCCAATTTCTTGTTTAGGATACATGCATTAGATAGGCTTTGAGCGGGCTTTTCATCAGCCTAATATCAGGATGACTGTGTTTATTGTCAAGAATCTCTGATGTTCTTATCGATAATAGTGTTGTTTTCCTCGTTCTGTCGATATTGGCAAAACAGAGACATGTCGACCGAGGAACAGAGACCATTCCTGGACGATAAAATTGGGGATGAGAATCTGATCGCTTCTCATTCGCTACGTTCAACAGCGATAAGAAACAGACTTTTGGCTGTTTCGCTGTTGGGAAATGGGGTGTTGCTGGCTATTTGCGGACTTTTGAGCGCAACAGTGTTGTCCATCTTGAGGTCTAAGACACCTACTCCCAGCCACTGGCGGATAGCAGAGCCATACTGTAAGTCAACGCTCTTTTGGGACGTTTGAGGCATAATTTCCTAATATTATTGCATATTTTGGTAGCTCCCGCAAACGACATTATAGAGTACGAATACCGATCGATGATATCGAGTGACAGTCGGTTCTCTGGTCATCCGGGACCAGTGTGGGAGGAATCTATGCGTGAATTGCTAAACGGTAAGCGACGCAGCTTTGCGGCTTTGCACTCTCCAGTCACCTATAATGTTGGCTTGCAGGAACGCTCATAAGAATATCTGAGGATGAACTAAAGCAATCGGGATCGGACTCCATTTCGTTAAGAGACGGTGGATATGCGGCAGGCCTTGGAATTGGCCATAGCCTGCACCGTGCGGTAGGAGAAATTTTCCAATTGTTCTTGAAAATCTTGGAAGAGAGATTATAGGCTCTAACAATGATGAGATAAATTAGAAAAAGATTAAACAGTTTCTTTATCTTAATCACTTCTACCCTGACTTGGACCCGGCCGGAAGTGAATTCGATTATCTCCAATCTCACGCAGGTTGGTCGCTCCGTTGAAATTTATTTTTAAGTCAAATCATCTGATACATGGGTGTTAACCGGTGCCAACGTATATTCCTAGATCATTGTCTCGACTTTTTGCGCCAAAGTAGTATGTGTTACTTGGACCACTCCTTGTATACGGTGTATTGGGGGGAGCGCAGGAAGGATATTCCAACACATCATGTGCCAAAAGTACAGAAATGTGTGAATTGGGATAAGTTGCACAAGTGGATGGAGGAACGCGCCACAAGTGCTGATATGTTGCTTGGACCATGAAGTCGATGTAGTATCATGAGGCTTGCTAGATGGAAAGCCTTTCAGCTGGAAAACTTTTGCTTAGATTATTTCTCTCATCGCATTAACTTTGAACTCCATGCACATCTGCTTATATAGTTTAATTTTGTGTTACTTTTCTTTCAAGAAACTTGCCCAGGTGCTTTCAGAGTGCCAAAGTGATTTATCATGATCCATTCTTTTCTATTACGTGGATGTTATGTATAGTCAGTCTCAATTCCAAAATTGAGCTTGGATGTTCGATCTGAAGTCATAACATCCTATGATATTGTTATATCTCTATGCTTCAAACAACCAAGAGATGACCGCATCGTTTCTGTCCACCCTTTTATGCGGCGGCGCTCTCAAATTCAACCCCCTCGCACCAAAGTATTAAGAAAATTTTCAGGGCCATCAAACTCAACCGCTCTCTCCTCAGCCCATTCTTGGATACGCTGCCAGTCGGTACACCTCCGAAATCCTGTTCTATTACCCTGTATCTTTCCGTCACTGTTCCAATAGTAGGTATTGACCGTTAAATCGGCGTTGCATATGATCCCCTGGCGGAGAACCTCGAGACAGTGATCTGACATATGTAACTTAGTACGACTTGCAATAAAGGTGCACTACAATTATCCTAACCCACCCCAGTGACCAGCTGTACAGGCATCGGTGCCTCTGAGCTCAGGATAATGCTCTGGAAAGCGAGATTGATAAATTCGTTTCTTCAAACGCCATTATAAGAGGGCCACATAGTATGGCAATGAATGAGGCAATCACTTACCACGCAGTGCAAAATATGAATTACCTCAAGGTAGCCAATATAGCCACCTCATTCCTGTAATTTAATGGAAGTTTTGCTTAGCCGTGTCATCTCGTCGTCGGAGACTCTGATAATGCCAGCTGAAAGCAATAATTCTAGTCATCCTGATACACATAGATAACCGCAGATATAGAACGTAGATAATTACCTTTGAGCCACTGTGACCATGCCCGACCTACCTCCGGTCCAGGTTCTCCCGTGAACTGGCTTGACCGAGGTCCGGAATCAATTTCTTCAATTGTGTACTGAATGGCTGATTGTGCAGGAGCTATGTGAAAATATCTCAACCGTTAGTACGAAACCTCGTCCTTTAAAATATACGTTGTTTTTATACATCCAACTCACTATAAAATTCCTTAAATGCTTCATTGCGGAACTCAATGCTCTTATCACCACTCACAGAGCTGATGTTCAAGATGAGCAGAGCAAGATTTAAAGCTAGGCCGGCAATTTGAATAATCAGCAAAACGGCATTCTTGCGGCGAAGTTTAGATCCTGCAAAACTTTGCTGATCCTCACTAGCCAGAAATGGCTTAATTTCGCTATCCTCGATAGAAGTCATGTCACAGGGATGCAAGTTAGAAGATTTAACGATCTCCGTGGTCATAGTATTATCAAGCCCTTAGTATCAATTGATGTGGCTAAACATCAAATTCAAACACAAAAGCCGCCAAAGGTTCTATGTTATGTTGAGAGGATTGGCTAAGTCCTACACTCATATTCCATGCGCTAATCGCATACGTACCGGTACTACATATTACAACACCATATTCCTGTGGAGGTGTGATGTCTGGCCCCCAGCATTTTGCATGCTGTGTAACACATCAGCTCTCACGGCGCTCGCTGACTGATATGGACAGAAAGAGATGGCACTCCCTACAGATAACGATTGATGTTCGGCAAATGACTGATTGAAAATCGAACTAAGACCCCGGCCCGCTCCATTACGCAGACTCATAGCATAAAATGTACAGGAACAAGTCTCAATGAGTGACATTCTTCATCATTGTTTACTATACGGCTATTATTTATTGTACAACAAATGCAATCTATATCTGGATCCACGAAGCGTGCACACGAGACTGATTTTATTTGCTTCATAGTATAGATCTAGGCTTCACTCCCCGACCTACATTGAGTTTCATCGCCAATCAATTTTTGTGCCGGAACGGACGCCTTAGTCATGACTTACGTCGATAAGTCTAGTGTTTCTGTCATTGGCATCATTTTCCCCATCCTTGCTATTATATCGCTAGCTATCCGAGCGTCCGGATGGCGACGGTATTCCCGAAACATCGAGATCGATGACATCCTTATCATACCGGCTGCCGTAAGTCTACAGCAGAGCCATTTACATTAGCATTGGTTGACAAAGGGTGGAAGCTTCTCACTGTGGCTGCTGGAGTTGCTATGGTACTCGGTTGGTCGGTCTTGAGAATATGTTAATGTGGCCTTGTATCTAAGCGTGCTCATAGGGGCACAATTGAATATCATCGGAGGACATTCTGTCCCAGCAATTACACCTACAGAACAGCACGAGCTTGGAAAGGTATGTTTTCCTTACTTACTATGAAACATTCTGGATCCGATCAAAGTGTGCTGAAACAAGCCACTCTCCAGTTCCAGTATGCCTTCTGGATGGGCCATGTACTCGACATTGGTTTCATCAAGTTGGCGCTCTTGTTCTTGTTCCGTCGCATATTTAAGGGTGAGTCCCCAACTCCTGTGCCTCAAATGGCCCACAAATGACCGAGAAATGCTTTGCAAGAGCAGGCCGCGCCTACAAGACTCTTTTCGATTATTTTAACTGGACTCTCATCATTCTTGTCAGCATGTGGCTGGTCGTTTTCTTTTTCTTTGAAGTATTTGCATGTGGCGCAAATCCATCTGCAGGCTGGTCCAACCTGTATTCCCTGCGACATGTATGTGTGGATACATTCGCGATGCAGACTGGTTGCGCAGTGTTCAGTTGGGTCATGGATCTTGCAGTTCTAGTAGAACCTCTTTCCATGGTAAGTGTGAAATTAGTATTAGGGGTATTGCAATTCCGTTTGTTTACTGACAAATTCTAGATAGTGCCCTTGAACATGAGTATTAGAAAGAAGCTGCAAGTGTGTCTAGTGTTTCTATGTAGTACTTTGCAAGTACGATACGACCTTGGAAGAGATATAAAGTGATCACATGTTAACAAGGTCAACCAACCCACGTCCTGTGCCGTCATTGCAGGACTTTTACGAATGATCGTTTGGATTCAAATCCAGATACAGAATACGACGCATGACAATACCAAGGTCCTTGGCACCACTCTGCCAACGGTTGATCAAGAAGGTGCAAGGATTTATTAGACCTTCAACCTTTATGATATTGCTTCGCTAACTCGAGCTTCTGATAGGTATCGTCTCCATAATTGTCTTTTGGACGTACGTGGAGATTGGAGTGGGATTCCAAGTAGCGTGTCTTCTACCTTGCGCTCGGCATATCGAGAAACTGTCCTTTGGTCGCCTGATGGACAAGCTCGGCTCGCTGTCATCATCTATCTCCCTCTCCAAGAGAAGTCGAGATCCGAACACAAATACCAAACAGTCGAAGAGATCGTGGCCATGAAGTAAAGGACTTGGGCGTATCCATTCAGCCGAGGATATAGAGCTATATGAAATCTTGGAACACCGCTCAGTTTGAAAAATACCTCATAATTATAGTGTTTGGATAATATATGGCAATAAAGGAGACATGCATAGAGCAGGTGCGTTACTGAGCAAACGCAGATTGTACACCTTCACTCCATTTGTCTTCAATTTTGATGGTGTAGTTGCTTGGACTTTTTCTTCCTATCCCATTATCGCCTATTTTGTTCATTATGCAATGGACTACTCTTGACTACTGGAGTTTTTCAAATGCGATTGTAATTTGTAATCTGAATCGTCCGAATTCCCATTGACACTAGCAGTAGGTGCCTAGTACTTAGGGGCTTGAACGGCTTGAGAACTTCTTGTGTATGGTTCGTGAATACTTGCCAGAAAAATTACTCTTGTTTACCATAAATCACTTTATTAATCTCCAGATGTGAACATTAAGACTAGGAAGAAGATTACCTAGGTAAGCCAACCTAGGAACAACTATAAATTCTGCAGAGGCCATTTGAGAGCTGTCAAAATAAATGTACCTAGGAGACGCTACAAAGGCTACAAAATGGAACTCTACATAATATGCATTGAGAATGATTATTTCATCAATCTAATCTTCAGGGCTAGGTAACGATGTAACAGCGAAAATTATTTGCTTTCCGGGCATTTCAACATTTTTCGCCTCAATCGGTTAGAGTGTTTGTTAGGGTAGACCCTGACTAGATACGCCGTATCTAGCGCTGAATCATTGAGTCTTTAGAAGCTGATTGAATGTGGAATCTGCCTTAACAGAATCTTCCAAGGACGTGAGTGACTCGGTGATGAGCTGTTAGTTTTATGCTAGTAAGCTGTAGTCATATGTGATAGGAAAGCAATCGCCCATGAACACTTACCTCGAGGGCTTGGTCAATGCTCTCTCCATGAAAGTAGCCATAATCGACTATATACCCCAGAACGTGTTGCATGGTTGTTTGGAAACTTTCGGGTAACCCCTTAGCAGCAAGACCTGATTTGAACGTCTGCAAATCGATGGGATGCAAGTTAACTCTCAATCCCCGCTGTTGTAAGATCTGAGTAATTTGTCCGAGGGTATATAATTTCTCGGCAACATTGAAGCTGTAGCCTATCGTCTTTTCTGGATTAAGAAGAATGCTGTTTACAAACTTCCCAAGATCGGCAGTTGGATCAATGATCGGCAGTAAAGTGCTTTCAGAAGCACTACCGGGAAAGAAGAGCCCATATGAGGGGGGGTCGATTGGTAAGGGGGCAATGAAATTTGAGATGATCTCGGAGGTGTAGACACCAAGCCTAACAACCGTATATGGGAGAGACAGAGAGCGAAGATAATCGTCTACTGCTGCTTTGTGATCGAAGTGAGCAGCTGCAGTGTATTTATTTCCGGAGACTTCCAAGAACAAACTGGATTAGCAACATTGAAGTGATATATGCATGGGTAGGGGTTGAGGAATGGGTAATGGGGAGTATAGCAAGATAGATAGTGTTGATTCGTACCCTTAGAGACGTAAGGAAGACTGCTCCAAACGAAATGCTGTATATTCAGTTCCTATGTCTACGGTTAGCAAGTTCCCATAGCTAGTGATCCTTGAGGGAGTCTTTTCAACGTACCTTAGCTACGTCGGCAACATTTTTCCCTTGCTGTTCTTCCAAAGCCGCGTCCATCTTATCCCAGAAGCTCGTGACCAGAAAGAGCGCATATGCCCCGGACAAAACTGACTTGAGTGATTCTTTGTCTTCAAGATCAGCCTGTTTGAGAGAGCATTATCAACATCAGCAGGGGATTGTAATTGCAAGAAGGAAAGAAAAGCGAGTTGAAAAGCTTGCCTTGACGACTTCTGCCCCTTGCTCAACGAGGGCATTAGCAGCTGGCTTGCTCGGATCTCTGGTCACAGCTTTGACTTTGAACTGCTGAGCAGTTCGAGGATCCTTTAGCAGAGCTTTGGCGACAGAGCCGCCTTGGGTGCCAGTGGCTCCAAACACCACAACAGTTTTCGGCTGAGTAGAAGTCATTTTGCAGAAATGGCCAGGGTAATTTTGACCGATTGGAAGGTATAAGAGATAAGTGTATAATTCTTGGAAATCTTGTATTCAATTTCGCTTAAAGATATTCCAGATAAGTTTGTCTCGGCGTAGAGGGATATGCTTCCTATATACCCTGACCTGCATACCAAATTGTAGCAACATGCGGGTGGAATATTCGACCGAAATGCATACTTGACATTTGATTCCAGAACGTACTGACTGACTAATTGACTGGCAGATCTCTCAAGATTTTGTGATTCCACCATCAAAAAAACATCCTCACGAAGATATCACAGTTTGAAGCCTCCTGATTGGCTGTTTCGCAATACTTTCCGAATAGGACTAGTGCGTGTCAGTTTGGAGAAGTAAGCTAAGCCGCTTGGGGGAAGGAGTGGGTACGGGTAATTATTGCTCCGCGGCGTTCCGGTTTGTCCGAAGCCGAGAATTAAGGCAGCGTCAGGCATCAACATTGTCTTCTCTTTTGGGCTCTCTTTCTTTCCTTCTTTCTTTCTGGTATTCGACTTCTACTTAGTCGCTGTACCCGAATGCATGTATGAGCATCGCAATGGCTCGACATGGCAGATTGTCTAGAGGCTGCCAGACCTGCAGGAAACGCAAAATTAAGGTTTCTTCTCTCCCCGGCCATTATTTGCCTGTCGTGAAAGCCTCGTCACACTCATTCGTGATCGATCATCTAGTGCGATCAGGCGTTGCCCGGATGTGGACAATGTCAACAAGCAGGTTGGATATGTCCTCAGTATGCAGATGCGGTGGACCGCATGTTCCAATATCACTGCAAGAAGAGCGACAACAAGCGATCGAAGAGAGCAGGCCCTTCATCTATGAGAAATGAACGCGTCGAAGCATCCTGTCCAATGGCGCATAGGACTCGCATGGTGCTCATAGAGAAACCAAATGAGTTGCCATTCTCCGTGTCGCAAATGGTCGATGACTATGCATCGGCATTCTTCTTTGCAAAACACGTATTTCGCGAATCTGGCGTTGCTCGTGGTCATTTCGAGTTTCTATCAGAATACACTACGGGTCTGGATACCGACGCAACTCTTTCTACAAGCTTGAAGGCAGCTACTCTAGCAGCATATGCTCATAAGTTTCATTATCCAGCGCTTGTACAAAAATCCAGGATATACTACAGTCTTGCTCTCCATGGCCTACGAGTAGCTATGCAATCGCTCACAGAAGCGACGAAGAGTAGTACAATTGTGGCGATGATGTTGCTAGGTACATTTGAGACACTCAACTGCGAGAATATCGACTCGTTATCAAGCACGGATGCGCATATGACCGGAGCAATGCGATGTATCTCCTTCCGGGCTAGTCAGATACTCAAGTCTCACCACGGGCTGCAATTGTTTCTGCAAACGTCCTGGTGTCGTCTGGTGACCTGCATACTCCGCTCCAGGCCAATACCCGGAGTATTGATAGAAACCCGAAGACATGCCGCCAAATACTTGCCCACAGATGACCCCGCTTGGAAACTTTCAGAGATTATGGAAAAGCTGGCCCAATTTCGTGCCGAGCTGAAACTGCGCGTTCTTTGCGACACTATCAAGATTGTGAATATTGCTTCAGGCTTGGATCAGGAGTTATCAGCGCTGGCGGAAAATATGCCAGTCGAGTGGGAGTTTCAACGCATTTTAGCAGAGCAAGATTCAGAATTAGTATTTGGGTCATACTATCATGTCTATCCGGATCTGTGGATGGCTTGCATCTGGAACTTTATTCGCGCTTGTCGATTAGTGCTTCTCAAAGAAATACGTTTTCGAACGGGTAATGCCCCTGATGTGGTCTTGCCGGTACTCTCGTCTAGATATGGCCGCAACTATCGAGAACTGGATGCAGTGGTGGAGTTTTTGACTTCTGAAATCTGCGCTACGGTTCCCCAATTCTGCGATTCTCTACAAGACCTTAATGTCGAGGTACCCTTTACCAAAACAGACGTACCAACAACTGCAAGCGTCTATCACCTATTTTGGCCGCTGTTGAATGCGGCTCAGGCTACATCATTATACATCCAGCGGTGTTGGATCATTGATCGCTGTCGTAATATTGGACATACCACCGGTATTCAACAAGTCTTTGCCCTGGCGGATTTTCTGGAAACACAGGAAGATATTGACTCCTGGGTTGACCGGCAAGATGAGGGGAGGCTGTCATCGTTGAATAGACGAGGCTGATTTGTCTACACAAACAACCCACTTCAACACACATAGTCTTCGAAGTGTCCCGCAAAAAGAAGTGTGAGTCTCAGGGCGATTACTCGATTTCTTCTCTTAAGGGTTCAGGCCACTTCACAAATGAGGGGAAATTCTTGTATCCTTGTCCTAGCTCAACAACATCTTCAGATTTCACATCACAATTCTTCTTTCCACTGAACAGGTGGTCTGGACTGTTTGTTGTGAGTAGTTGAAAATTGACCAGATTGCGAGCCACTGCCAAGAGCCTCCGTTAACGCTCGAAGGTGCTTGAAATCAGGTGCATCTTCTCCCAAACCCCAAGCGAAGACACCTCCTAACGCCAAACCATCTACTAACAAGGGAAACTTCCGACGAATAGCATCTGGGGTATCCCACGTCCAGAATATATTTTCTTCTTGATCCCAGAAGAATTGTCCGCCTCCGTGGCTGTCATAGCTTCCTCGCTTCATTGCGTTGTTGAAAGAGGCTGCTAGTTCTGGCGGAATTGGGTCGTGCCATGAAAAGCTTCCTGATCGACCAAGATCTGCTCCAGTCACTGGATCTTCTAGAAGCATTGTTTTGCAGCCAATCCCTTTTTTGCTCAAACATCTGCTGTCATCTCCTGGATCAGTCTTGATCCATTTTATATAGAATGCAAGTCCTAGATTAGCCTTCGACGGGGCTACTCCATGATTCAGATAGGACTTCAATCCCTCGCGGGACAGTTGCACCCCGGTATGATGTCGCGTAACGTTGTCTCTTCGATTCATCAAATCATAAGTCATTATATTGAGAAAGTCTAAGGATTCATCGAGCTGGTGTAGGTTTGCTTCCGTAAAAGCAATCATATCCCGTTGAAGACCGGGTACCGCCGCCGATATGAGTTTCTTTGGACCAAGTGCATTTCGAATCTCTGCTAGTAATTTAGGATATGCGCCAATCTCCCAAATCTTCTCGAAGTTCTGAATGCGCTTGTAATCCTCACCGTTTCCACTAAGACACAGGCAGTCAGTTATATTATTGGAAAGAATGCTTTGGGGCTGAGGATGGCTTTACCCAGGGTATTCCCAGTCAATGTCCACACCTGTGTGATCGATTAGTCTAGAATACTGCATCATTCCGCCGCGAATTGCTATCAAATTACCATCTGCACCCGTTTCTCGAATCATTTTCCTAATGTTTTGCGCAAAAATCTTCCTGCTACTAGGCGTAGCAGCTGCTTTTGAAAATCCTTCTGTATCTCCCCATCCTCCGATAGCAATCATGACAGCTGTACCAGGAACAAATTTGGAGCGGACTTCTTCAACCGTAGAAAACAGACGCCACTCAGTCGCACCAGGCACGTTGAAAGCGGACGAATGCATGAAGGCCATGATGACATGCGTTACGTCTTGTATCATATTTATCTCTGGAACAACATCATGCTGTCTGAAAATTGCGTCAACACTGTGTTGACAAAGGAATAGAGTGGATAAGTATACTGACCCAGTGAGATACATGATGCATCTCCTGGCCTCAATCAGTTGTAGAGCGAATAAGAGCCATAGCCCAAGCACGAAACGCGACATTGTGTGTCACAGCCCGGTTTATCCTATCTCATCAAACGCCCGAAAAGATTACCTCACACAAGATTTTAAAAGAGATAGGGCGATTCTTCCTGATTCAATGGAGACGATTTGATGGGCCAACGATAATGAACGAAGGGAAAGGTCGTCGGCAACCTCTGAATTGTTTCTCTTAGGTTTGTTTGCTATGTTTGTATCGATTGCACGCCTAACCCTAACCCCATATCCATATTTGAAACTGCTCGACTGGTCTCAACAGCTTGGCTATTCGCATATGACTTGCTGGGCCTGATGTAACTCGAGGCTTGAACGTCAAATCCGGTATTCTTATGGCGTGATAATTCGTCGTTGAGGCGTTTGGCCTTCAGCGGCGAGAACACTGCGCAATGTAGCTAGATACTTGTTCAACATGCCAGAATTTGTGCCATTCTGCACCCAGACTCTTATTGGGAGGCAATGATATAATTCGGATATATTTTTAAACATCATAGCTAGTATTGTTGACACGCTATATTCAGAAAATTGAGCGCTATCAGTGGAATCTTCGTACTACAATTTGATCAATCAGTAAACCCTTCGTGCGATTATGGTAAGGAATTATGCGAGATACTTCGTTATACAACAGTATGGAGAGAAAACATGCACAATCCATGAGTGGCTTTCATAGTTTCCACTTATCTAATGATATCTTTCATAGACAAACACTCTCATCAGCTCCATAGCGATCTAGACCCAAGAAACAAGTCATACAAGTCTGTTGAGCTAAGGCTTGTGATACAAACGACTTTCGACAAGTATATGAATTTTTAGTCATTGGACTAGATGGTCTTTTATATTACTGTCGCGTTTCTAATGAACAATGTTCAATGCGTTGCTAAGCGATTCAAATAACATCTATTCTGTGACTCTGCATCGTTTATATTCACTTATAGGAACTTAGGTGCCAATGTCGAGAAGATAGCAGAGAATTTTGGAGAAAACTGATCCTAGGGCTCTGGAGTGATAGTAAAATAAAATATATACGTTGAAAGTGGTCAACATCCGTAGTACTACGAATGCAAATATGGTAACACATGGCGCTATACTTCAGGTCTCACGATTGAGCATGGGGAAATGATCCAGATAGAGATAAGGAATTGTTGTGAGATCTGAGGTATAAATATGATCATGTTGACCCATACTGATGTAAAGCTTTTCATCTCATCAAAGTCATTTCAGCTTAAATATCTACTGATCACCAGTTGGTATCCAAGCTCTACGACATTTTGACTACAGCGATTTATTCCATAAATATTCACTACCACAAAGATGAAGTACACTCCAGTCTTCCTTGCAGCAATCCTCTCGATGGCTGCCGCCGTACCAGTTGGAGAAATGGATCGCACTCGTATGTTCCTGCTTTTTGATCCATACCTAGTATTTCATGACCTTTAAATGTTTGTTAAGAGCTAATATTGTCAAATACAAAGTCGAAAATATGAATGATGTTGCAATGGAGAGCCAAAACTTCCCCTTGTTAGACTCTCTGCGCAGCGAGAGATTGCCCATTACCAATCAGTTGCGTGACGAATCAAGATCTGGCAATATGATGGGGATTCTAATTGTTACTGTCGATCAATCTATGATACATCAACGAAATGAGCAACTTATTGGAAACCGGAAGCTTCCTGTTCTTCCCATGGAAGAAGCCAAATTTCGTCGACCAAACGAGCGCTATATGAGAGAGAACAAGCTCCTTGGCAACTCGATCGAGGAGTCCAACATTCACCAACGTGATCAGAACTACAAGGGAGGAGATATGCACAACGAGGCCTCATCCTCGACTGATTGAGCACTCTTAGAGAAAGTGCGTAGATTAAACATCTAACCTCGCTTGAACTTATTGATGATGGTATGGACCACATGCGGAAACTATCTTGCAATGTTGGAGAGAGCTCTGGGGGGTGGTGAACTTGCGCGGAGGGTAAAGGTAGAACTACTTAGAAATGAAGACTCAATCGGGTAATTTGAGCTACGTGCTACTCACGGTTGCGTAGATTATGTAAAGTTTGATTTCAGGAGTGAGATAATACTTGTGAGAGGGCATACCAATTCCAAGACGACAATCTATTTTAAGAGCAGTAATTTACAAAAGCTGCTTCGCCCTAGTTGTCTAGATATGGCTGGGATATTGACTTAGTAGCTTGTTGCGTTTCTTAGTCCTTAATCATCACTTGGGTGGATAGTAGAAATCTAAATCAAATTCATGTTATCGGATTGAACGTATTTGCATAGAAAGATGGTATAGTCAATATATCCTCCACAACTAAAAAGAATCGCCCATAATTCCCAGCATCACCAAATGGAGGTATAGGATCAAACAGTAATCTTGCCACTAGGCTTGGGATGAGGAAAACCTGAGGGAACAACCGATGGAAAAGGCGTCCCAGATGGGTGCGGTCTGCTAGATGGGTGCGGCCTGCTAGATGGGTGAGGGTGAGGTCTGTGGTGTTTGAACTCCGCATCACGCTTCTCGAAAGGTCCACTAGGAAAGATGGATCCCACAGGCGGTGGAGGTAAACCAGAGCTGCTTGGTTGAGGGCGTCCAGAAGGATGTGGTCTGCCAGATGGGACTGTGGGAGGAGGCAAGCCTGAGCTGCTAGGCCGAGGACGTCCAGAGGAATGAGGTCCCAAGGAGTGAGGTCTGCCAGATGGATGGGGTCTGTGGTGGCGCAGTTGGGAGCCCTCCTCTCGCTTCTCGAATGGTCTACCGGGGAAGCCTGATTCCCCAGGGGACGGAAGGGTTACTGATGGTAGTGGTGGCAGGCTCACAGATGGAAAGGGACTGAAAGATGGCCGAGGTATGATACTGCCGCTGGGTGATGGACGATGGGGCGGCCTCGCAGCGGACAACCCGATCAACGTGGCAAGGACAATGGCGATCTTGAAGAAATGCATCTTGACGGCGTTTATGAAACTAGACCACTCGATGGCTTATGGTATCGCTTTGTATTTAGATTTGTGCAAATGATGTAGAAAGTAAGGAGCGTTTCTGTGAGTAAACACGTCAAGGAAAGACTGATATCAAAAACGAAAAGTGAGGTTACTTGCCAGAAGCCCTTGCGGAAAAGAATTTTCAACCTCCATGGGTGGAAATATTACTGGTATATATACTAGGACCCTGGGAAAACCGAATCACTCTGCCATCCGACCGTCTGACGTGATATGGGTGCAGAACCTAGAAGAGTCTGCAAATCACAACCTCAACTATCAAATCAGACGTCGTATAGTTGGAGATTTTGATCACATATTGGTGGACAACTCGAGGTCCAGCCCCTGGCACTATCTCTAGGCCTTGCTATCGGATCACATAGTGGATCCATCTGGTTCATCCCCGTTGATTGTTGTCCGTATAGTAAGAACTAAGAACTTGATGGGGTAATATTGCTTGGTCTCTGCCGCATTTTCTGTTACGATCCTCTCCTTAGCTGGGGAGGAAGTGTAGAGGGACCGGTAGTTAGAGGTTGATGATTCTTGAATGGGATTAGCAGAATTAAACCACCGGCGTTTCGTTTCCTGACACGCTTGATTGTGATTGGGGCTGGTAGATCGTTCCTGTAGAAGCACAGTGACTTGGGGTCCGCCGCGAAACGTACACATGCGGGCTATTCACGGTTTCGGAGATAGAAGAACGGATTAATTGTGGCTAGGATCATCGATTTGACTGAGCGGCCACTGTCGATCTTAGTAGATTGTCATGGCGCGGGATAATTCAGGCGCTAGGTATGGACAGATCGACAAGTCAGCGACATGAAACACGCACATCAATTTCTGCCCGTTTCGTTGTCTGTAGACTGGCTCTGTGTTACGGAATTATCAGCAAATCGACTATTGTTTGATTTTGCTTGAGCCAGGAAGAAGAAAACTATTTGTCGTGAAATTCGGTTCAAAAATAAAGATATGGAATGTAGTCTTGACCTTCGAGGTCAAGATGATTGAAGATTGGCCTAACATACTTTCGAAACATATGGCCCCTGCTGATGGCTTGATTAGGACCGTGGATTACGACGACTTGACAGCTCCACCGACGGGATGTGTGTGGACCATGTAGTGCAGTTTGTCTATCGCCACGGAATTGACGAATAGAGCGCGGAATTCTGTGTTTTGGATTGGTAGAGTGGTATCTTGTCAGGGGTACATGTATGAGATCAACTCGACCTTTCTCATCTCGCAATTGGTGGGATGTTTATTTTCACGATAAATATATTGCCATCGTCCTGTCAATCTTCCGATTCAAATTTGTTCTTCATGTATAGAGAATAGGATAGGTGTTGCTGTCGACATCCATTGGCCTTGGTCATAGAGCAGTACCTTGCAACAATTTATCCACCCACATTTCATAGGCTAAATTTTACTCTGTAGAAGATTATTATTCTTTCCCTTCAAAATCATGATCAATAATTATGTGTTATTGACAAGTGTTTTCGTAAAGACATACATGGATAGCATCAAACAGGTCAGCAATTGCAGCTTGAGGGTTTGATCTTGCGTCATTGCCGTGTCTTCAGGGAAATCGTTACAATTCAACACCGAACAGTAACCCCAACTGGAAATACTTAAATAGAGACGTAGCATCGGTGGGTGATGATCACCTCGAAATGTATCCCTTCTCAGCTTTATTATAGGGCATATAAGACGTGAACGAAATATATAGTTCTCGAACTAAGCAAATTGTAGACAATCAAGAGTACGTTCTGAACTACAAACCGGATTTGTAGACTTGCTTCGGTATATCCGACATCTTGAAGCTTCGCTTGGGAGAAAGAAACATGGGTCAAGAGATAGGAACTTAGTGATGTTTCGCAACTTGAAACGGAATACTGGAAATTCACTGTATTTGCTCCTCCGTGCCGTCCGAAGATCATAACTAATGGAAGCTATTGTTGAAGAAAAATCTTCCCACTGTCGTTAATCTACTATTCGGCAATTCGTATACTTGACAGACTTTCTTTGAGATAGAGGTTCTTTGTTTCACATGCTATGAATCTACAGTCTCAGCACCTTCAAGAACAGTTGCTCAGCCTAAAAGCAAAAACACAAAGACTGAGCAATATTGTGTCAACTTGTAAACAGGGTTTCTCGAGCATACATGTACCCGGTCGTGAGCTAGAGCCATACATGTACCCAGTACAAGGAAATCAGCTACGACGTGGGGAGTGTCGGATTTAAGACTTATTTTACACCAAATTCAGGGCCAGGGCCTGCACATATACCGGTCATTGTCCATGGCTACCCATGCATGGATCCCTAATTCTTGATGATGAATGAAACATCTCACCACACTTTTGGGCATCTTAGTGGTGGAACATTGCAGATAATGACTTGGTGAATTACATGAAATTCAATGCATCTACCTTCCAAACAGTACAGTCAAATCATTACGTCACACAATACCTGTCTCTATTCTGTTGAGCTCAAGTACTGTCTCGTCGCATGACCTGTCAAGCTATTATTTGACGCTCTCCAGCTCCTTTTTGGACTCTTCCAGAATTGCATCCCAATCTTGCTCTCTGAGCCAATCACTATAAGATTTTGTCTCTACCGGCTTTGTTAACTGGAACGGCTCTATAAATCCATCGATACCTCCCATATAGCCATATTCCGGCAAGAACAAGGCTGCTTCCAAGACCTCCCACGGAATGCCAAATTGGTCATGCATCATTGCAGGAGTAATTGACACGATCTCAACAGACTTGCCAGTTGCTTGAGTCCATAGACGAGCCGCCTCAGCCAAGGTTGGATAACTATTATAAGCCAGTAACTTGGTTCCAGGCGCTTCGCTCTCAACCAGCGCGTGAACAAAGTGACCCGTTGATTCCTTTTGGAGAATGATTGGCATTCTCAGTTCCTTGCTAAAAGGGATGATCATTTTGTAAGTGCCAGTGGACGGATCGAATCTAGGCTGAACCAAAGGATTGGTGGCATAAGCACCAAGGTAGATGAAAGAAGTCTTTTTGGCTAGCTCTTTCTGTTCGTTCTCAATATATTCGACGATTGTGGCTTTGGAATCCCAATGGTGAGATCTGTAGTATTTTCCTTTGGAGGCTTTCTTCATCGGACCAAGAGCGGAGTACACAAATACTTCGAGTGAGGGCAAGGCAGCAGCGGCAATGGCTGCGTTCTTTCCACGCTCTACCTCTTCCCGAAGAGAAGCCTCCCCTATCTTTTCTCGTTCCTCATCTGTCGTGGCGCGCGTGCTTCGGTAGAAGCCCCAGAAGTCGGTGTTTATAAATATAGCATTGGCGCTTTCAAAGGCAGTGGACAACGAGTTGATATCGGATAGATCGGCTTGCACGACTTCAGCACCTTGCGACGCAATGACCTGGGCAGCGGCCGAAGACATGTCTCGGGTCACAGCACGAACACGCCAGGTTGGGAGTGTAAGGAAGTGCTTGACGACGGATGAGCCCTGATTGCCAGTGGCACCGACAACAACAATCAACTTTTTGGTTGTCGACATTGTATGGACTTACTGCTCTCAATTTGGATATGAAGTTTGGTGGGAAAGCTGTAGGGTAAATGATTTAAAAGAGTAATCTCAACCTGAAGTAGATGAGATCGTGCTTGGTGGTGTGAGGTGCGGTGTAAGGAAGGCTCTCTATTTATGTTCACTTCCCGTGGTTCCATGCCAGGCGAAAACCATGATATTAATCATCAAGTCTTCTCATCAAGCCCCAATGGAAATTTGTGTAGCACGAAAAATGATGGTAAGCCATCATTTTTCGATTTAGTTGCTGGCTTACTCTGTATCTGGCGATATGATTGGCTGAAGGAGAGTAAGCCACCTCGTCTGGACGCTTTCTTGCTCTCAACGCAGACCCTTGTTGTAATAACTACTACAGTGACAATAACAGTGGTTTTCTTGGCCATGACAAGATCTTAACACTTTCTATAACTTTTTAAATCTATCTCGTAGAGACGAATATTTAAAGAGAAGTGTTTCGAGGTATTGCCGGATTGGGATCGAAAGTAGGGCTGTTTTGCTCTCTTGGCCAATTAGATGCGAGATAATTGCAGGAAAGGCCCACTTCTTCGTACATAGTATTCGATTTGTTGAACCTTTTTCCATCCCATACCAAAATTACTAGTCGATATGCCATCTCTCGGAAAGTGAAGTTTTGAAAGGTATTTGGAACGTTCTCCGTATTGCTTGAAATTTCAAGGTTTCCTGTTTTGTGCTGGCACGGTGGGGAAGCCAGAGCGGCTGTGTTTAGGTACGTGTTGGCGGAGACAAATGTCTTCTTTCTTTTGCTCTTGTCAAATTATTACCTTTCAATATCACCTGGGCATGTCATCCACATCACGACGAGTCTAACAGCCCACCCATGCAACTTGGCTTATCAAGCATCGTCCATTAAAAAATCTCTCTCTGCTATCGGATACGGTACATGGCGCACCTAAAACCCCGTGGACCGCTGCTCTCGGCCCCCTTCGTTGATGGTGTCTCTGATGACTGCAAAAAAGAAAACACTAAGCACCCGAAATCTAAGCGCATTATTACTCCGGCGCGAAAAGAGCAGAATCGGGTTGCACAGAGATTGTATCGTAAGTTATGGATCGCCAATTGAAAGTTTCCAGTCAAGAATTCACCATATCATGAATGAGCTGACTTCTAAACTAGGTCAGCGCCATAAGCAACACAAGGCAAAAGAAGATCAAACAAAGACTGTAGATGCAGGATCAAACCCAAGGCCCATCAAGCCCCGTTCTACTAAAGAAGCCGAAGCTTCGAGTGTGTCGAATACCAGTGAGATCGCACAGTCAGCATCAATTAGCGATACACCACATTTAAAGGTTCAACATGACTGTTCCAAAACTGCGCTACCAGCATTCGATGCCGGATCGATAGTCACAAATCCCAATTACCAACCGGCGTGCACTTTAGAACGTTTCATTGTTGACGATGTTTCGCGAATACAAGCAGACGGTCATCTCGATGACTTGGATCAAAGCAACATTCTGCTTGATGTTGGTGAAATATTAGATTCGAGCCTTGCCCCAAACCTATATGATATGGCTCCCCAAGATATGATTGGTATCTCAGCACCGCATTTAACCACCACGGATTACTCAGGGATGGACCTCGCGCACCTATCATTATCGAGCAATGGCCTGAAGCCCGATCTGTCGTCTACTTTTACCGCTAAATCCGGAGCCAATAAAACCATGACTGGGAGTACTGAGTGGCTTGATGCGCCTCTGTCGAGTCATTCTATATCCGAAGCTCAGTATTCTTTCTTACAAATTGGGAATAAAGCCCTGGATAATTCGCACAATCATCAGAACGACGCCTATCTTGCAGATCCATATCAGAATGCAATATCATTTTCACAGGTTACGATACTCAACATATGCGCGCTAAACGCAGAATGTTTGGGCATGGCACCGGAGGACTTCATCAGTGATAATTGCCTCTCGCTATGTTCACCGTTCTATCGCCCAGCAACGGCTTCTGATGACCCGACAGCTCTATTGGCGACGGTCTCGAAACCGTACACCCCGAAATTTTTACAACCAACACTATCGCAGATCCTTTTCCCGCACCATCCTATCTTCGACCTGATCCCCATCCCTGCTTTTAGGGAGCGAGCAATCATGCTTGCGACTACTTCCCCAGCTTTGCTCAATTCGTTAGAACTTAAGCAAGATATTATGTGCGGCGGACTTGTCTGTTGGGGCACAAGGTATGGTTCAAGCCACAGCGGGAATGGACAGCCCTGGGACGTACGTAGCTGGGAGGCGGCGCCTTGGTTCTTGAAGAAATGGCGGCTACTAGTTGGTGGGAAAGACGGGGATTTGTGGAAGCAAAGTGTGTGGTGGCGGAACTTAAGAGGGGAACCAATGGCCTCTGATTTATCTTCAAGCATTTTCACTGATTCAAAATGTTAACTATGGCAGACGTTAGATCTTCATGATATTGAGACATGCAAGTAATCGAACATTTGAAGGGCAGACTCTCGGCGTCTCCTATCTTCCGATGCCCCAATCGTCTGTTATAGACATTGAAACGACATTAATAACGAACTGCTAACTCTATTTTTCTATCTAGATAATCAATGATTAATGGGGTAATTCCTGATTGCTCATACCTATCATGGTTGAGTGTCGCCTTGCTCGGACTCAAACCATCCATCATGTACTTTTGTCGATAATCAAAAGATTAAGCCCTCCACCTGCTCGATGTTCTTGACATTGAGATCCTCCCAGAATACCACTGAACCCCATGTAAGCAGATGCAAACAAGTCGCCGTAATCAACATCAGGCGCTGTGTATCACCGTACGCTTTGTTAATAGCATCTCGTGTCGGACTGCCAATGGGATACGATGACTGCACTGTAATAGAACCATAGATATCGGCTAGACTGCTCTGTGCGCTTGATGGTAGATATTCCGCCAATTTCTGGGGGAAAATACCACTCCAAAGCGCTTGAGCAATAGTAGACCCAATTGCCTGACCAATAGAAGTAATCATGCCCTCCATTGATAACAATGCCGGAATCATCTCTTGAGAACTAACCGCCATGATAGTCATTTGCTCGCAAATCACCAATGTTCCACCCCCAAAAGCGATGAAAATCTGACACATGACAATGTAACCAATATTAACATCCGGTTGCCGGAATTTGATCATCAGACCTACGCCTAGGATGGTGATGGGCACACCGAAGTAAAGTGCTTGCCACTTCAAACGCCCATTGTACCGAATGATTGCTGCCATGACAATCGACCAGAAGGTTGCGCCGATAGTGTAAATGTTGGAGATATAAGTGGCGTTAGTGACCCCAGTGTCGAAAACAACAATTAGCATGGAGTAGAAATAGTTATCCCAGATATACCAGGCCGTGTAAAGACAGGCAACCATTGTGTAGGTGAAGAATACAGTGCGATTCTTCATGAGTTCCCATGGAATGAATGTCACAGGGGCCAAGAAACATTCGTATAGTGCGAATGCAATAATGAATAGTCCTCCGAAGATGATAAAGCAGATTATCAGGGGTGATCTCCACTCATCCGACTGGTAGTTGTAAATGTTGAAGGATAGCAGAAATAGCGCGAGACCCGTAGCAATAAGGAACAGACCGATAACATCAAATTCGCGACAGTAGTAGATGATGTTTTCTAAAAGTGTGCGATTGCCCGAGGCTGTGTCCAACAATCCTTGTTTCTTTGCCTTCAGTTGATTGTAGTAGAAAAGGCCGAAAAGGGGACTGCACACCACTGGTATGAGAATCGCCCAGATTCCAAAGCCCCAGCGGAAACCAATGGTCTCCAGGATACTCTGAGCTGTCGGACCATATGCCCATACAGTTGCGATCCATGGAGAGGCAGTGAATGCTATTACTAATGCCCTGTTCTTCAAAGATGACGTATCGGCGATGAAAATAGTGTTGGTAAAATCAATACCGTTGTGTCCAACATTGTAAAAGACCTGTGCCGCACAGTATGTTTGGACGTTATTGCATCCAGCCATCATGGTCAAACCCAGTGTCATGCTACCAACCATGAGAGCAAAACCTTGTGGTCGACCCCAGATGTTGATGAGTTTGGCGTATGGAAGCTTGACTAGTCCCGCAATAAGACCGGATATCACAGAGGTCAACGCGGTAAGTGAATGAGCCTCGAAGGAACTGGTAACGTATGGGGTGAGGGTACTGGTAATGCCTGAAGAGTATGCCATCATGAAGTTGACCAACCAGATGCTATACGGTCGTTGTTAATGCGGGTCAAGTAGATATTGCGGTCGTTGATGGAAAGGTAGTACATACAGCGCATATGCGAGGATCAGATGGTTCCTAGTCCACACCTGATTGACAGCTTGAGCCCGCCTGACACCATGCTGTAGCGACTTTCCTTTTGCGTCATCTTCAACAACTTTGTCGACTGCAGTAAAAGCATGGTACTTTGAATCAACGGTCTTTTCACTTTCGGGGTGAGCTACTGGTTCTTGGGGCATGGCGTCGGTAACTTAAGGCTATGCAATTGTGAATAGAAAAACGGCTTAAACACGATGAACCATTTCGTGTGTAAGTCAGCGGCTCTAGTCAAATTATTAAATAGCTAGACGCTGTTGGGTGAGACCATTAAAATCATTCCGGGGGCCGATTATCGGGTAGTAAAGCCAGTCTTGAATAACATAGCTCATCACCTGGATGAGACTAGACTAAAGAACGAAGCTCTAGTATGTAGGGTCTTCAACTCGGCTACGCCGTCCGAATTAGGAACGTGCAAGAGACGATATTAACGCAATCTTATCTGATCCGAAGCCTTACCCAATCACCACACGTTGTGGATATGTGAGTGTTGGAATACCAGGAATAGCCGACAGAAAATCTCCTAGCCTGGGAATTTGCAATACCAAGAAACTTACACTGATCACGAAGATGGGTTCTCTGACCACTCGGCGCGTTCCTATCTATCCGAAACCCCATTCTTGACAAGCCGATGCCGGCCAGCCAAGCCCTAGATGATCAGATAAGATCAAATAAATGATAACCAGTGCGACCCGCTAAACCGAACCACATCAGGGATGGTTTGATTTAATTCGATTTCTATCTGTCCAATTACTGAGGGGGCTATGAAGGTCTATGTTGGTTGATTTTTATCTTTCTTCGCTGTCTGCAGGCCGTCTTTTTACCTTCGGAAGTCCCGTGTTTGGTATTCCGTGTTCATAAACCTTGTACAATTTTAACGGTGGAAGAACAAGAAAAGATATGGATTATTTTCTGTTTTGTTTTCTGCCTTTTGTTTCAGATTGACTGGTCTGATCATCTGTGCCACTCATCCGGACTACAATCGTGTTGTAGATCATATTCTCACTATGAATCAGTTGATGAGATATTATCTGACTCTATACAAGTGAATTATTGGGAAGCATTATACTTAATCTACTAGACACTAGCCGAGTTTCCCTCCCATCCACTCATATAGCGCTCTTACGGCGCCGTGCTGCTTCGAGTGGAGGCGCAAGCCAGGCTCTGGGCCTGATTGGTTGGGCGGTAAAGTTGGATGGAATAAATCCCACTTCGAAACAAGTGGGATTCACTGTCCGCTTGCAGTCGCCAAAGAGTTATCACCTACTCTTACGAATAGAGGCAGTCCCAGGCAGACTAATTGAGTTGCTACAGACAGGATGTAAGGATGTCCTCTCTCACACCCGAGTGTGGTATTTAATGCAGGTCTCTGAACAACATTGCTATACCAGTCACGACCCCAACGGAGATTAACAAGGGCATGGAATCAAAACGAGAAGCTTCCAGTTCCTTTCAAGCTCCCACAACTTCGTGTAGGAGTGCAAGCATGGTGTTGGCACCATGGCTGAATGGGGTTGGGCCGAACTCACAGGAGCCAATACAGTTTCGCCGACTGCACAGCATCACCAGCATCACCGCTCTCATTCGAACATACCTGCTGTTGATGGGATACAAGAAGGTGTGACTGGGCCTTACCAAGTTGCTCTAGTTACCTGCTCCCGGTAATTCAAACCGACCAATCTTTAATCCATTGTCTTTTGATTATCGGACTGATTCTGGATTTCTGGCTGCATTACTAGGGTTGGCCGTCTTTGCATCTACGACGGAGATCCTTCAGTGGATCTGACGAATCAATATGTCTCGGTATCCCCACTCAACAAGTCTTGTACAGGCGAGTTTTACTCTGTACATTGCAATAAGCATTGACTATTTCCATTGCCAGAATCCTCAACGATCAAGCGCTGATGTTCCGATGCGAACAGAGGCTCTTGCGATCCTCGGGTCACCGGATCGGGTGTACGAAATGTCCGGTATATACTTTGCTTCAACCCATTATAAACTACCTGTCATATCATAGGCAAGATTCTACAACTACCTGCCCAGTTTATTTGTCTCAGTGGCGCAGACGTCACCGTTTTATGCTTGTGCATGCACCTTGTCCAGCACCTTCACTACCTACACAGCGTATGGTGTCCTCACCTCTATACAATTGTCAAGACCAGCATGAGTCTGCTTGAAGCTACTAGTTACGATTCGCTGGTTACAATCCAGTGTCGGGTCCTCGTTGTCCTCTATGAGATGGGATATGGACTTTATCCCGCTGCTTCCATTTCTATTGGATCCTGTGCAAGAGCAGCTCGTAATATGGGTCTTCATCCTGGTAGTTCAGAAGCGGCGGAGCCTACCTCGACGGAGGCGATCGACGAAGAGAGAAGAAGGACGTGGTGGACAGTGCATAATCTCGATAGGTATGGGTTATAACACGTTTTTGTACGTACGTCAACGCCAGCAAGACTTTCTCGTAGGCCTGAGCGGACTAGCAAATTCGGATATGTAAGGCTGAGGCTTGTGCTTGGTTCCCGAGTATTCTCTGAATGGCTTATTAGTTCGAATACCTCAAGTGGTTGAAAAGGGGGCTTCATCGATTACGCTCGAGAAGCCCATCCCAGGTTGCCACCATGATTTGAAAAGCGAACAAAGCACTTTAGAGTAGTAAGTCGACAGAAGAAGCTGGGTTATCACAGGATTGTGTTCCTTTGAGACTTGAATAACAGGGGCGTTGATGGATCTTTATAGTGTTTGATTCTTTCCTGGTGTGTTACAGGAAATGCTATTCACATATAGGGGTTTGGTATATTTTACGAGCTGTTGCTTATTCAGGCTAGTTTGTAAATAGGCACAATGCTTCAGAATAGAATTACCCAAATATAGGAGGCTATGTACGTAGCTTGAAGTCCTATATCGCAATGAGGCTTATAGGTCTTGAGGGTTCAGCTGGTTATATGCCCCCACAAGACTGCAGAGGTTAGATGACAAGCATTGGAGTCGATTTGTGGGACTAGATGCAGGTTGCAATGTTGCAACCTCTTTAATCTTACCAATACACGTCAGGCTATCAGTTATGATTAATAATTCCAATTTGTGCAGGTCTCCAATGACAGTCTCTAATCTGGAGAGTACTCGGTGATTTCTTTTCCACTAATAGGGTATAAAATCCACATATGCGCTCGCCTGCTCAACAGAACTCCCTGTCCTGCAACAACGTCTTTACGAAGGCCACCCAATCGCGGAAAGGTATTAACATGCTTACGGGAAGTTGCTATTGCGGCAATATTAGAATGAATACACAGGCGAGCCCCAGCTTACGGTAATGCTTATGATCCATGTTTTTATAGGAATGTGAGCTATTATTAATGAGCTTAGGCCATTTGCCACTGCTCTAACTGCCGCCATTACACTGGTAGTATGTTTAGTATCAACTATGTAATTCCAAGCGAACGCTTCAAAGCTTTTGGCATAACGAAAGAAGTGCCTAAGTTTGCGGACAGTGGAAAGAAAGTTGTGAATTGCTTCTGCAGTGACTGTGGTAAGTAGGGCTGGCAAAAATTTCCCACCGTTATCTCCAATTTACGTTTTATACTTTCAAGAGTGCTGTGATTGACTAGCCATAGGTACAATGATTAATAGGTGGGGAGATGGATTTGGGGATATCAATGGGAAAAGAATCCTCCAACCTGGTGTTCTAGATGATATCGGCGACCTCAACAGCCTCCACTGAGCTTGAAATGTTCGTTAAGGATCGTGTCAAATGGATCCCAGCCTTTAAACGCCTTCCTCGACATGAAGCTATGCTCGTGCCGAGAAAGGAATAGGAGGGGCACGAGGAAGTGAGGGGAGAGCGCGAGAAGGCTTTGCAGTCGTTCAATTTATTTAACTAGGTTCTCAAAGTTAGGCTGATATTATTATTATTAATAATCGAATTTAATGTCTATTTAGAGCACTACAGGTTATGATAGACACAACCTATTGCAGAAACATACTCCGCCCTTCAGATAGAGAGAATATAGTATTGGTAACGAAGGTTTCTGAACTGATGTAGATTTGTGCCGAAACGTGGTCCGAGAAGGGTCATGGACACCATCAACGTCTCGGGGGGGCTATAAAATGACTAATTTTGGAGTCTACAGATGCCATTTCTCGGCTCGAAATGAGGATAGTTTAGAATCATTTTTGAACAATATTATTATTATGATTTATACGGATTTCATATCTGAAAATGATGGATGAGGGCCTAGACAATGATATTTTAGATCATTAACAATCAAGTGGTTATCCGAACACGATTTTCCTCTTCTTTTCTCGCTCAATTCCAAAGACAAATTGGTGCTGGCGCTCAAATCCTCCAACGTATAGGGATTCTGTCCTAGCCCTAACCCTGAGTAGCATAATTCCTTCATATTCGTAATTCCAATCTGCATAGAAAGAATCGTATGATTCGGAGCATCTGGACCCGAATAAGATTTGGTACTATTCGCATAGGGTTAAGTGTTTACTGTGACGTTCACTGTGAGAGCCTCGGCATTTCATTTTTTTCGGTGATCACGAACAGCGGAGAGGTGGAAAGTCGATTCGTCCTCTTTGCTTAGATCTTAATGATAATTGATGGTTAAAGTGCAACCATAGGCCAGAATCTTTCGACGTCGTGCGTAGCGCGCATTAGGTTGCCAGTTCCTCGGTTCGGTATGATGAAGCAGCATCTCCGCACCCTGAGATCGATCATCGTTAGGGCTAATCGATCCATAGGACCATCTTCACTGGAACATCGCAGTTTCAACCCGTGTTCATAATTTGTAAAAATCGAAATAATAACCGATGCTGCATATTTAATGTGAAAAATCCACAAGATAGGACATTCCGACCTCGGTAGTTGGATCCAGCTCCTCGAGGCGATTTAACTATATAGCGATGCATTTTTGTTGTTGGGCCCGGCGAACACGTAAAAGTTACAAATTGAAGAACAAGAAGAAGAGATAAACAAATAAGATTATTCGCAGTTATCGTGTGTACATGGATAAAATGGTTGAATTTTCGAAACTGACCACTGAACTGGCTGCCGGGGTTACTACCGGGGCGAGCGTTTTGTTCAATAAGCTGCCATGGCTAAAGGAAATTACTCTACGACGTCGTTTGATGGTTGCGTTCCTGTGGATGGTGATTCATGTTATTGTACAACAGCGTCTTCGGTATGCTAGAATGCGCTACCTGATGAGAAAATACCCTTTCAAGACACGAGAATCATATCGCTTCATGACCGATCAGCAGGCCTTTGAAATTCAGAAGACCATTTTGCAGCTGGAGTTCCCCTTCATGGCATTGAAATCTTTGCAATTTGCGCTGTTCAGAGTAAGCTTCCTTGTTCTCTTTGTGATTGATCATTGCCCGAAATTGTTCTCTGAGCTGAGGAAACAACTAGACATATGGAATCCCTACTATCTCGTCTCTTCTAACAAAAACGACCGAGTTTTCTGATACAGCAACTGCATTCAAGCGATATGCTGATACAGGTGTTCTGATAGGCCAATTCATGGCCTTTGACCCTTCTTCAGATAGGGCTCACGAAGCTATTGCGCGAACTAAGTTTTTGCATACCAACTACAGGAAGACTGGTCATATTCTTGAAGATGACATGCTGTATACACTGAGCCTCTTTGCCCTTGAACCTATTCGTTTCGTGGAAGATTATGAGTGGCGCGAACTCTCCGACCTGGAGAAATGCGCCATCGGCACCTACTGGAAGAGCTTAGGCGACGCATTGGGCATCAGCTACGACTGTCTGCCGTCTGGTTCGGAGGTCACTGATGTAGACACAGGCAAGAAGAAATCGAGTTTCCAGGATGGTCTTCATTGGCTCGAGGAGATTCGCACTTGGAGCCACGCATACGAAGTAGAGAAGATGAAACCCCATCTCAAAAACAAACAGGTAGCTGATAAGACTATCGATGTGCTCACTTATGCTTTACCTGGCTTCATGAAACCGGTCGGTATACAACTTGTCTCCTTTATTATGGACGACAGACTAAGAGCTGCCATGATGTCAGTATCCCCTCTTCCTGAAAGGCCATTGTGTTTTTCGATCCAAAAATTGGCTTGTTTTGAAAAGGTGAGGTAGCTAATGACTGCCAAAGGTATGAATCTCCGCACCCCGTGTTTGCGACCGTATTTGGCATCCTACTGGCTACACGCAAATACTTCCTTCGTTATGTTGCTCTGCCTCGTCCTTACTTTCTCCGAAACGATGTGTTTACTCATCAACCCGATGAGAATGGTCGTAACTACGTCAAAATCTGGGACGCAGTACCATACTATGTCAAGCCAACAATCTGGAATCGATGGGGTCCAGCAGCCTGGCTTAAACGTCTTCAGGGATTGCCTCTGCCAGGGGATGATGGTGATAAATACTTCCCACAAGGATATGACACATTGGATGTCGGACCACGCCATTTCCGCGGCAAAGGAGGAGCTCAAATGGAAGAGTATAGAAAACAATTACTTGAGGAGAGGAAGGGACAGTGTCCTTTTCATTGAATTAAATAGACCTTTATTCTTCTGTTCGAAGGTATATTCTGACATCGTAATATGTAAACAAAGTATGGATATATTGCGAAAACTTGTTATAAATGTATTAATCTTACGATATTCGAATGATATTCAAATGAGTGCCCGATTCGGATCAAAAACTGAGGGTTACCTTGCATACCTTACGTAGAATCTGAATTTGGGGTGCGTTGTGCTCCTGGATATTATGCAAGATGAATTTGAACTAATCACACTATCTATTCCTATTTTGCTTTCTCATCATGTGGAACATATTTAAAGTCGAAGTTGGTTTCCTTTCCCAAACCAGTTTTGGCGTCCATCAAGAGGACCCAGAATTTCTTCTTATTATGCTACACATAGTTAATAATGTTAGCGACAGAACAACATGCGGTCGTAGAGAATATCTTCGTACCTGTACTTGTTTCTCATCGAGAGCTTGCACGGACCGACAGATGTAGGCTAATGTAGCAGTGTATATGAATACCCAGCCGACAAACATCCATGCGAATATGTCCGGGTTTCCTATTCCGAGTTCATTTGACAGTTCGTTGCCAATGAGCGAGCGAGTCAGGCCTTCGAGCACACCCGCGGAAGCATACAAAGGTGGTGTATTCTTCAATCCTTGAATGATGTTCCTCGCCAGAACACCGCTCATACGAGTTGGATTAATTTCTGCAACCATTATCGATTCCATGATGGTGCGTGCTCTGCTTGGAGTTTTAAACCATTCGGTGGGAGTTCCAATGTAGTGGGAAATCAAACGCCATAGAGCTATGTAGTCCGCCGCTTCTTGGTCACTCATGAAAATCCCTTGTCGTGGCAATCCAATGTATATCACTGTTGGTGCAAATGAACAGATCGTGCCGATAGAATCTAGATCATTGATGGGTATCCCGTGCCTTGCGACATCATAGTATGCTGGACGTTTCTCAGCGAGCTGTAGAATTCGATTACGAACTGACGCATGTAACAGTCTCACACGGACAGTGGAAGCATGACCATCACCTCCTGGACGAATGGACTCTAGTGATTTTGTGACCTGTAGAGTGTGCTGAAGTGTTTCGAGAAGCCGATGGCGCACGACCTTTGCTGAGAAGCCACCAGTACGACCCAATGTCTCCACAATATTACCAGAGCCCCTAATACAAGCAATCTTGTCAATAAAGAGCTTTTATAACGATTGGAATAGACCAGTGATCTTGGACTGAAATCGACATACATTCCTCCTAGCAGACTTTGAAAAGCGAGCTAATTTAACATATCAGTATATGTTACCAATCGAAAGTATCATGCAGATACGCAAAGTGACCAACCGCTATACCCATAGAATGGCCATATCGATAGTAAACCTTTTGGCCCCTTTCAATTTGGGCCCAATCAACCCAATCAGGGATAGTGTTTGTCTGTTCCCAAAGTCGTGTGAGAGCCTCATGTTTCTCATAATTATCACGCAACAGGGCATACATATCCAACTTCATAAGGTCAGGCTTTGAGTCCTCTACAGTTTTGTCTTCGAATGCCAGCCTAGCCAGCGGCTCAATACAATCGCTAGCCAAGTTGTCCATCGTGTGACGAAGAGGTTGCAGTTGTTCCTGGGTGAGGTGTTGTGGTGTCCAACGGAAATCATAGTTCCAGCATCTCCTCGTATCAGGGTTGGGGCTATTCTTTTGGGCTGCCATCATAAGTTTAGATGGAAGTTTTCTCTGTGATAAAGAATTGTGTTGTTGCTTTGAGTTGCTATGGCCACTTGCCTTAATGCGACGTCGGTATATAGTGTATTGAGTAGAGTAACTAAGAAAGAGAAAAGAGAACAAGGTATATAT
>NHZS01000374.1:250651-310780 GCA_002775195.1 Talaromyces adpressus
TAACTAATAGCAAAATTTTTATTTAATAATTCGACTACTGGAGGCACCATTAATAAAAACATATGACGCTCCACGTAAGCGCCATCGACATATTTTTTCTTCAAGGGAATTTCTCCTTCCTCCACACCGAGGTCTACCGAAGGCAACCTTGGAATATATCATAGCTGCCTAAGTTTCTGAATCCAAATCATTCATCACAAGCTGAATGATTACTTTCAAAATGCCTTTGATCAATATGCCGGATCACAAGCCGCCTTAAAACATGTCTTATTTCACATGGAGACGGCGCGGAATGTGCGATCAGCAACAGTTGCCATTCAATCATGTAGGCCAAAATGATTATATTCAGCCTATGTAAGAATAATAAAGATAAACTAGTCCAGTTCTTAATCAAATGATTAATTAACGTTCGTACGACATACACCAAGTTTGAGACAGAGAGCCTCGGTCCGATGGACCTTGGATCGGACAAGGGTCGGCGGTTCTGTTATCTGTCTATGGGTTTTCGAGAAGGGTTTAGAAGTAATGAGACTGCCGACCCGAATATCAGATTGACTTTCTGCTATTGCGATTGTTGTTGATTTGACCCAGGCAAATGAACCTGTCTGAAAACGTTGAGCCCCCTTCAATATACTTTGATGAGTTAGCCGCCATATAAGGACCTCTCCTTCAGGGCATCCGGGTGCAAATCCTAGTTTTTATAAAGGCATCAATCTAAATAAGCTTTATATACTTTGACCTTGAAGGAGATGACTGCGTAAGCAGAGCTCAAGAGGTAATTGGCGCTTGTTCACTGTTTCTACGCAATATGTTGGAAAAGTATTCAGTAACGGATGTGATCTTAGACACTTGACATGGGTAAAACTGATAACCCGTAATATACTTTAGATAAATTTGATCATATCTCAGCAACTAGATCAAACGGAGGTTCTAGTGGTACGAAGTAGTTTTATACACAGTTTCCGGGTCCTTGGTCAGAGCCGAATTTAGCATCAAACGTAATGGAAAAATATAACCAAAACTTTACAGCAGGGACCGATCGATAACCCAGTCTGCGGCATTGAGAGATTTTGTATTCATCAATGATGTCCCATCTGCGGCATAGTAGTGCCTAGGTACATGCTTTATCATGCGCCGAGTCAATCAACGTCTGCCAGTCGGAACATCAGATAGCTGTTGATTACTTTACCTCACACTCTGTCGCTTGATGGCGTCTGTCTGTGTTTGTTATATGTCGCAAGGAAGAGTGTTCTGCAACCTGAAGTATGCAGTGAATAACTACGATTGTATGGCATAAAAAAACAGAACGACACGGCAAACACAAAAGTTTTTCGGGTGTATCTATATTCGCGCCTCCTCATCATTGACCCATTTCTCCCCACGTTTTATCCGTGACTAGCTATGCGTCTTTAGTCATACTTCTTACGAGATAGTTATCTAGGCCGAAGTACCGAACTGAGGCAATGGAAATGGAGCTTCCCCGCATCGGCTTACAGGCTAGCAGGCATGGCCACCCCTATGACCTCTCAGCAAGACACCGCATCACCGATTTTCCTGTGACGTTCTTTTTTTCTGCTTCTAAACTCCATGAATACTGTGTGCTGAGTACAAGGTTTAATTCTGGTCTCCAAATCGTGTCATAATTCAACAGGTCTCTGCAGTACTGTCAATTGATCAATCAACAATCGCAAGGATGGTTTTTAAGGCAGAAAGACACATTGACATCCCAACAAAAGATATTCTATCTTATATCTTCGATAAGCCTGACTACGACCAGAACAAGCCGGTGAATGCTCCGTATACCCCAAGATGCCTATGACTTACTGGCCAATCCAACACCGTCATGTGATTGAGACTAACTGGGAGTAAATTTGATAATAGATATACATTGACGTTCATAATCCATCACGATCCATATCGTGTAACCAAGCTCGAAGCATCATTCGAAAGCTGATTGCGGGATTTAAGGCAGCTGGTGTGAAGGAAGGAGACTGTATTGCTATACATTCGTTCAATGATGTAAGGGAAAGATGAGACGGCCAAGAAACTGATACCCAATACTAACAAATCCGAAAGATCCTATATTGCATGCTTGTACTTGCAATTATTGGTGTTGGCGGTGTCTATACGGGCACCAACCCAACATATACAACTGCGGAATTGTCCCATCATATCAAGACATCAAGGAGTAAATTCCTCATTTCCGAACCCGAGATCCTGGAATCACTACTGGGGGCTGCAAAAGAAAACAACGTTCCACTGCAGAATATCTGGATATTCGATCCTCTTGGCCAGCGGATTCCTTCTGGTCACAAATCATGGAGAGCACTACTGAATTTCGGGGAACAGGATTGGGTGCGTTTCAACGATATTGAGAAGGCTAAAACCAGACCGGCCGCAAGACTATTCAGCAGTGGAACAACTGGCCTACCCAAGGGGACAAACATCACGCATCACAATCTGATTTCACAGCATGAGCTCACGACCAAGGCACACCCAAGACCACATGCTGTAAGTCTGAATTACAGATATCGCACCCAAATGTGCATGAAATAAATGTCCTAACTATTTGTTTCGATAGATTTCTCGGGTCGTTGCATTACCCATGTTTCACGCTGCTGCCGCTCCATCAACAAATATCAGTGCTTTAGCGGGCGGAGAGGTCATCTATATGATGCGCCGGTTTGAGCTACAGACATTCCTGAGAGCAATTGAGAAGTATAGAGCAACTGAGATGGTAGTCGTGCCACCAATCGTTCTGGTCATTGTCATGTCACCCTTTTCTCGCACCCGGCCATTTATGAAAAGTATCCGAGCTGTCAGTTGTGGCGCTGCACCGTTGGACAAAGGTCTTCAGGCCAGGTTATCGGAATTATTAGAGCCAGGCGTTCCATTTAATCAAGTATGGGGAATGACGGAGACTTCATGTATAGCAACTATGTTTGGGTACCCTGAAAAGGACGATACAGGTTCTGTCGGGCGGTTGATACCAAATCTCGAAGCCAAGTAAGTCGTTTACCAATTACATATCACCAAATATGTTCTAACCACCAATCCAGGCTCATTGATGATGGCGGAAATGACATTTCAGCCTACGGAGTCCGCGGTGAAATCTGCGTCCGAGGACCGACCATTATTCCTGGTTATTTCGAGCACCCGAAAGCCAATGCTGAAAGTTTTGATAAGGACGGCTACTTCAAAACTGGCGACATAGGGTACTGTGACGAAGCGACACGCAAATGGTATATCATCGACCGGAAGAAAGAGCTTATCAAGGTCCGAGGATTTCAGGTTGCTCCCCCCGAGCTTGAAGCCGTCCTGCTCTCTCATCCCCAGATTGTAGATGCAGCAGTCATCGGAGTACCACATCCCAGTGGTAATGGCGAGGCCCCGTGTGCTTATATCGTTCGACGGCCTGGACCCGAGGGCGAGAAGTTGACGGAAGAAGAGGTCAAAACATACTTAGGTAGTAGGCTAGCAAAGTACAAGGCTTTGGTTGGTGGCGTCAAATTTGTTGATGCTATTGCGAAGAATGCCAGCGGCAAGATTTTGAAGAGGATTCTGAGAGAAGAAAGCAAGAAGGAACTTGAAGCTGGCTTGAACAAATCAATGCTTTGAGATCTTGTATTCTATCTGCAATGCATTTTGAACGCCCCTTTATTCGCACCAATTTCAGAATGCCTGTAAAATTAGAGAGTTCATAATACCTACTATTCATTCGTTTCAATCACTTGTTCTCTCCCGTGTTATAAGGATAGTCTTTCCCCAGCGTTGTGTTTTTGAGCAGGTATAGGTATCAGGTAATTAAAATCTTAGTCGAATAATTCGTCAGACAACCTCTAGAACTTTTGATATATATCTATTCATTCCATAGACGACGAAGTCGCGGGCCATCCCTGGTTAGAAAGTACTAGGTAGAATAGTAGGTATCTTGCCAGGCTTTCCCATTGTTTGGGGTTTTGATTGTTAAGGATTTGGGTTTGATTAGATATTCTGCAACAATATATATCATTTGAATCAACAAGGAGTTTCCACAACGAGAGGAAGCTGCAGAGTATGGACGACCGAAAGGCATGTAGCCATTATTCAGGGAAACACTCCAAGGTTTCGACAATCCGACACTTAAAAATGAAAGATTGTTCAATTTTGTTTCTCTCTTGACTCGACAATATAATTCGCTAGCTGTGTGACTTTGCTATCCAGATCTGTCACTTCATTAGTCGTGCTATTGCCCAGCCAACCTGAAATCGCTGAAGCAATGGAGCTGCTATTTCCCTGTACGAGTCCACCAATCGTATCGGTGATTAGCGATACGATGGACACTTGTGCCGTGATGACTAGGTTATTCAAAATCTCTTCATAATAAGCGATGTGTACACCATTATAGACGGTCGAGTTTCCGGACGCAGATAGAGCTATATTTCCGTGCAAAATCGCATCCTTTTCTGCTTCGATGATCGTTCCGAGGTTTTGGAGAATTGTTTCAATTGAGACCGAGCCGCGTAGAAAGACTGTGTTATTACCTGGAGTTAATACGACGTTGTCAATCACAGCTTGACCCAAAACCAATCCGCCCGTTTGAAGATCCAGAGTGACATTTCCCTAAAGCCGGAATGGACGGCATATGTTAGCCAGCAGCTCAAAGGGCTGAACATTAAATTAGGCCCTTACAAGAGCAAATGTGACTAGGGAGTAATTTGGCAACACGGCGACTCCTTGCAAGTTGGTTCCATCGCTCTGTCGTTCGACTAGTCCTGTAGATTGGATCGAGAAGCCATTCAAGGCCCAGAGACCTGCATAGAAGCGATCCTAAGTATATCGTCATCCATAAGGCTAGCATGAATGGAATGACTAACCATGCAATTCAACATCTTTGTCAAGAGTCAATTTAGCCCTGAGTGCACCGAGATGGGCTGTTGTTGTGCCTTTTGCTGACATTTTGAACGTTTTTCCATAGACAGCCACAGTTAAGAAGTTAATAAATTGGCCCCGGTCCAGAAGGGTAACAGTTTGGTTCGTGATACTAATATTGGCCTTGCCCTCGAAAGTTTCCTCTGGCAAGGAAACATTGATATACGGCACGATCGGAGTGACGTTTCGGTTGAATAAACTGAGGGTAATGGGATCAAGGCGAACCTTGAATCCCTTCGGGATTTTGAACCCGGCACTGAGCGAAACAGTGACACTGTCTGGGCTAGGGTTCATCAACATCGCAGAGTAGATGTCAAGGTGCGCCTTTTGCACCATTAGTTGAGCGATTGCTGGAAAAGCGTATAGGAAACTATGTTCTTAAATAAGCATTTTCGTATCCTATCTCATTAAGGCGTTGTGCGGCTTCTCGATTGACCCAAATACAGAAAACGAAGATTGCGAGCATGATGCGCACTATATCTTGAAAGGGGCGAATGCTTCATGTATGGCTTACAAAAGTGGTAGAAAGATTGCGAGGCCGATGACGCTCACAACCACGTAGCAGCACCAAAACCGTCGCAGATGTCTTTTTATCCATCTAGGTTGCTTTTGACGAGTTGAAAGAGAAGTGGCGTCGATGACCTCAATATGCTCTGCCTGGGCTCCTGTAGATTCGGATAAAATTTCCTTCCTCTTTCCATTTTTTGATGCGATAACTGCCAGCTTGTACTGGGACATCTCTCTGAAACCAACGACATGTTTATTGTCTTTCAGCCATTGGTCAGGGTTTATGACTTTGCTCGATGCCATGGTGGTCCTATACGGGGCCCAAATTCAGTGTTTTACTATCAAATACTCTTTTAATGAGAGGGAAGCAATTTGGGTATCTTTATATCAAAAGGGGTCAGTGTGAAAACCATAACTTGTGGCATGAAACAGCCCAACCTAACTACTGCATTTGTAGAGACACATTGTCTACGTACTCTTTGACTGAGGAGTTGACTGCATCTCAATACAAACAATAGTGCCCTATTACTAGTCTCCATCCATCTCCTCAATAATGATAGGAAGTGCGGAGAAATCATCATTTGTCTTCATATCTATCAGTCAATCTTACTGTATCAAATTTGCTCCACATGAACTGGGGAGAAATCATTCCCTTGGAATGATAGACAGCCTAGCCTCGAGCTTGATGAGTGCCACTTACTACTCATTTAGGGCCGCGGCAATTCGGTACTCTGCTCCTCATACATATGAATCCGAGTTCGAACATAAGATACGGGGTCCTCGGTAAAATTGCAATCATGCCACTGGTGCCACAGCCATTGAGACATTTGCTTAGATACTACGGTGTAAGTACTCCTATTCATAACTTAAGCAGAGATTCATGGAGGAAGCCTCGGGAGAATCTCGGCACCTTTGTCATCGTTGTATGTCGGAATTTGTTGAACTCTTGATTTAAAACCATCGCCTGAGGACAGTCGTCTCTGGATAGAGTTGGGGATATAAATGCAAGACTGTGGAAGACTGTGTGACGAACTGAAAACTCAGATACAACACGTTGGCTCTTTGAAATATTGCTTTCAAGTTTTGATGACGCTATCTAATATCAATACTTACTCGGGGTATCTGAACGATGTCGGACATCTCTAGTGAACGGTCGCCCCAAGCGAGACAGCTGTCGAAAGAAGCCCTAAATGAGAAGTCGGGCCAAGCCGTCAGCATTGCTGTTGACCAAGAACTACTAGATGCATTGGAAAAGCCTCAAGAAATATACAAAGTGGTCCAAGAGGGACTCTTGCTTGCTGGAGGGGCAGCCGCAATCTTACTTCAAGTGGCAAACCCGGGTGTTGCAAAAGGGGTGAACGAGCATAGTTACTATGAACAACGTCCACTAGACCGCCTCCGCACGACCATGATTTATGTCTACTGCATGGTATACGGAACTAGGCAGGAGAAGGAATCAGTCATCGCCGTGGTGAACAGGGTTCATGCGCGAGTCAAGGGTCCAGATTATTCGGCAGATGATCCTCATTTGCAGACATGGGTTGCTGCCACTTTATATGCTGTTGGAACCGACTTATATCAACGCATTTTTGGCTTCTTTGACGAAACAACAACTGAAAGGATCTACCGGGAGTATGCGCTTCTTGCCGTGTCTCTTCGAGTTCCCCCCGAATTGTGGCCCAAGACAAGAAAAGATTTCTGGGCATACTGGAACAAAGAATGCGAAACCCTTGAAGTCACCGACCACGCCAGAGACATCTCGCGAGGCATCCTTTACAACAAAAACCTACCATTCGGGCTTCGAGCTGTACTACCTCTTGCTCGTGTCATGACGGCTGAGATGCTTCCGCTCCGTATCCGGGAAGAATTCGGATTCAAATCCACCAAGCTCAAGCGAGCAGTGTACAAGGTCACTTTGGGATTGACCAAAGTTACCTATCCAGCCCTCCCTAAAGCGATTCGCACGTACCCTAAGCGATATTACATGAAAGATATGAGACGGCATATCAAGCAAGATGCCTAGTCAGCGACACGGAATATTTGTCATCGGGTAACTAATGCATTCCAAGGTTGATTGTTACCGATATGATTAGCAGATACTATTTGTATCTAAATTCTCCCCTGTATTTACGGGGAGATATGTACTGTCCATTATCGTTATCCGGAAATAGAAATTGTCGGTACTAAATTAAACCCTGCCAAAACTTCTCCACATCGTATTGCCTGAACTTTTGTTCAAAATAGTGCGCCAAGTACAAAGTAAAGCCCTGCTTCGCCATATCGTAGAGCGTCCACAGAGTTAAGGTTTGAAGTATGCCCCGGATTACCTGTCACCATGCCCCATAGTTAACTAGACCCACTAGTCAAACGCACACGAATCAGCAATAACGTGGTACAGGCTCTTGCATAATACTAGTCCAATGGGGAGCTTAGGCTTGGCATCTTGTTCAAAATGGGTTTAAATGCGGAGATTTGAAGCTATACCGAGATGCCGAGGACCCCGCACAGTGCCCACAAGGGAGGGGGCTGATACGTAGCTACATACATATGTAGTAGACGGAATTTAAGACCTCTGGAGTCGGCTACATGGTATGTACTCTATATAGTCATAGACATATCAATAGCGGGGTAGTCAAGACTGAGGTAGAAGGGCGGAGGGAGACTGTATACAAGCTAGTTTATACTTCCGCCACTTACTGGGGGGAGCATGGGCATATCAATAGATCAATGGATGGCTTTGGGGGAACAAGGTGCTATTATGAGCAGATGACCTACAACGTCATAAACTTGATCTCGCTCGATGTCTTGCCTCCATGGTCGATAAAGTGCTCTGTTTGAAAGATGTTCGACTGGGATTAGGGTTAGGGCTATGGACCCGAGCACAATATATCTCTGAGTACAAGTGGAACATGACTCGAGACGAATTTTTCGTCATCAAGATCTATGCATCTGACCACTGGTATGTCCTGTGCCTTATCGTCTCTTTTGAGTCTTCTCACGCATCTTGAGATCAAGTAGGTGAATCATAGGATCAGAACGACGACGACGTCGTGTTTCTGGATTTCAGTTTGCTGGATTTAACAGTTTCGAGTCCGGCCACGCCGGGTAAACATTTCCAGGCGCGGCTAATTAATTTAAAGCCAACCCCAAGCCCTGAAACTATAGCCTACTATGTAGATGATGACCGTTGGAGGGCGAAGATCATTACTATAGAGTACTTAACTCACTACTGCCGGTGCGTACTAGGCAGTTAGTCTTTAGTCTAACCATAATTTGATCGGACTTACTGACCATCGCTGCTCCAGAATTTGTTCTTCGGACAAAACACGACTTGAAAGCCAGGGCAAATCCTGGGGAATCCACGCGCCCATTCACCCGGACAATAAGGAGTATACAAACAACGCGCGGAATTTCTCGCGTATTTCTATCTCCCTTCTGAATTAAATCAGAAGTGCGCGATCGGCGACAGGATGATCCAATATCGCCCGCGGGGTCGTACCATCATGAAGCGGGCGCGACGAGCCGCAGCGGCGTGCTACACATGCCACAAGAGAAAAGTTCGCTGCGACGCACTCATACATGGTCAACCATGCACCAATTGTCGTATAGACGGTCGCGATGATTGTACCATGAGGGCGAAGGTATCCGAAAGGTAAGTTGTGTACTATAGCGTTGCCGACAAAGGGTAATGCAATAACTAACCCATTCTCTGCAAGTCAGGGACAACCCTAAGAGACTCGATACCAATACTACAGCCACAAACAATCGCCTCGAGCGTAGCGACCCTCCTCACCGGGAGCCCAAACTCCATGGCGATGCACCCACAAGTCCTCATATGATCGCTGTGCCGAAAGACAATGCGTATGGCAAAGCCTCGGACGGAAATGTGATATTTTCATCTTACCGGTTTCTAGACGGCAGTCGCCTGTCTTCTTTGCCCGCAGAAGACGTCGAGTACTTAATCTCGAAGCGATGTTTACACTTTCCCCGGAAAGATGTCCTGGACGAATTTGTTGGTCAATACTTTGCCATGGTGCATCCTTTTGTGCCGTTGCTTGATGAAGCGGAATTCTGGCGGATTTACAACGGAGCTGGAACGAAAAAGGTGTCGCTTTTAGTCTTTCAGGCAATATTATTTTCGGCCTGCTGTGTACGTGTGTCGAGTCAGAACGAAAATCCTTGCAAGGATGCACTCATACTAACAACAATCTCTTGTCCAGTTCGTCCCGCTAGAAACCCTCCAAAGGTGTGGGTTCAATGACAAACGTACCGCTCGCTCAGAACTACATAGACGGGCAAAGGTACGAGCAGCAAATTTAACTATATCTCTTACCCCCCTACTTGCCTCACGGCATATTCGTTAATTATGGCGGAAACTCTGACATTGTCTTCAGATCCTTTTCGATCTCAAAGGAGAGGATCGGTACCTATACAGAGCGCAAGGCTGTGTCCTCCTTTCTCAACACACGTCAGCAGACGATCCTCACGCAGGGAGTCTCTGGATAGCATGTGCAATTAGGATCGCAATTACACTCAACTCATATCCACTCGTTCCCGATATTGAAGGCGCGGATCAGCCGACAATCAAAAGGCTGTGGTGGTCAATTCTTCTTCGAGATCGAAGTTTAAGTTTAGGCCTGCGACGACACCCACAAGTCACGGCAATTGAATTCATGACAGACAAAGACTGGTTATTAAATGAAGTGGATTTTCAAGATGAATTCAAAAATTCCCAAGTATACCCAGAAATTGTCAAACGTCAGCTGTTTGCCGCGCTTCAAGAACAGTGTCGGTTGGCTGTTTTATTAACAGATGCACTATCGATTCTCTTTACATCGCCCGGGCCTACTGCGCAATCATATGCGGTTGAGCCTACTTATAAAACCATCCCAACTCTAGAAATGGCTAAGGAAAATTTACTAGTGTGGAAGAATCGATCAGTTCTCGCGCCGAATTCCAGTTCCAAACGTGGCTCAACAGAGCATGAAATAGTCAACCTGTTCACGCACATCACCTATATGTATTATTAGTGAGCAATAACCCCATCGTCGCGGTGTTGACTGTGGCTTTGGAATAGAGCAGGGTGAAACTGGCTGACATCAAACTAACGTGAGTAGCACTGCGCAGATGTCTATTACTCACCACGAGGCGATGGTACTCGAGAACCAGTCTCAGCCACAACATTCTCAAGACGAATACAACAACAGAGTCATGAATATAAGATGTTACCTCCGCACCTCTATTGAAGGTCTGATGAGGGTTATTGAATATTTTTACACCAATCAAAGCTCAGTGATACTTCCGCTCAGTGTGTGAGTGATCCCTTCTGCCATTTGTCAGAAATAACGTTTAACCACAGAGGAACAGCCTGGCTTACGCTGGGATACCCCTGATTCTTTCGGCGATAGATCTCAAGCTATCTCCATCTTACTCTGAGATGCTTACTCGACGCAATCGCCTGGACACTTTTGCCCAGATCATCCAGCGGTCTCGAGACCTCTACGAAGTGACCGATGTCGTAGCTGCAGGGACCAATCAAATTTTACAGTTAGCTTACGCAATAACAAAGAAACTGTTTCTTTCCCGGAGGATGTAAGCGCTCATATCTGTGATCCGATCTCACAGTGTTCTTCCCGTTCCATGCTCCTCAAATGTTGACCTTTGTGATACACTATCGCGTCTAAGGACTTTTTTACTCATACCATTGAACCTGAACTTGAGTTAACACTTTTTGCAGTATGCCAGTAACGACGAAGGCAATAAATTCGAAAGGTGTAGAGCTTCAACGACCCACAAGCTGGGATGAAGCCTACCTACGCTACCCTCGTGCTTATTTGTATATCTCTAGTTCCGTGGAGTATAGCCTCTCATTCGGACGAATGCCTGCCGAGTCTGTATTCCCGGAACAAGTTCGCCATGTTCCCTCACTGGTTTTTGGCTCGAAATTGTCTCCTAGAATCGACGAACATTGCATTAGGTTCTCTGATTCTTCGAACCCTTACCTAGGAACAGACTATAGCAACAATAACCCGACCTTGATATTTGGTCTGGAGCCAGTTCCTGGTGCAAATCAGAACATGAAGGCTTTGATGGACAAGGAAGCGAGCCCCCCTCCTCCCGAAGGCAATCGTCACGTGGACGAAAGCGGATCGTCACAACACGCCGAATCCTATAACAGTGACTCCACTCGAGATAGTAGAGAAAGCAACCTTCAGCCGATGATGATGCAGGAAGAAACACGCCGTATCATCAACCTAGACTATTTTGACATTGATCCAATGTATCTAGGTATTTAACTACCCTTCTCCCCTTTCCTTTTGTGAGACTGGATCGAATGGCCGTTCAACTGCGTACAATCATACATGATCCCAGACTAACAATCTTCAGAGCCGATTAGCACAAACTACACAATTGTGCCAGCTTTAGCAAATCCGATTTTTGACGGAGGTGTTTATTCTCCAACAACGTGTGGAGACACCAACTGTAACACTACGTCCTACGATTCGCTAGTTCAGCTTCTACAAGAGGACATGACCTACCGATCAACTTCTATTGATGTTTGAGACTGGAATCGAGTATAATGATATGCGCTACTCTTTTTGTTACCTCTTGGTCGACGCATATTACCGGTTGGCAATTCAACAGATCGATTATAATGAGAAATTGTGCTCAACATTATTGTTTTCTTTGACAAGTTTGGCTGCTCTGATAGTTAATAAAAAGAACACTTGTATTATAGGCTTGCGAACTCTGATGTGTCGTACATGGAACATAGCTTTCAATGAGTAGGTCAATGAGCTCCAAAGGACAACTTCATGATTTCCTGAAGAACAGCGGACAGAGGCTGCGGGATCAAAGGTTCAGTGTTGAAGAGACAATTTACACACACGTGTACATCACCTGCCAGAAATTTTTGATAGAAAACGCCATTGCGACTCATTTTGATGATCCTGATTCAGTAGTCTTCAATATGTTGATAATTCTACACCCCCATCTAGCTAAACGAATAAAAATCCTGCTATTGACTGTATTGGTGGCCTCATTCCACAGACAATTCGTATCCCTAGCATAGAATTAGTCGCGATCATTGAAATTGCTGACTATTCTCATTAATTGGTGTTGATATTTGCTTCGACTTTGAAGCCAGGTGGTTAATCCCGCAGCTATTCGCAGCAAATAGATGGCATCAAACCCCGTTCTATGAATTCTGGCAAGCTAAAGAGCCGGGACTAATTTCTTCAGTTTTTCTGCACTGTCATTGGTGGGCCTGACATGAAAATATCGACAGTTTCTGCTCTCATCCCCAAACCTCTATGTTATTCTTGCTTTATTCGTGTTTTTGTTTGATATGCAACTACCCTGATCATCAAAGAACGGGCCTTACGAGTGGTGATACTCTGATACGTGGTTACATACATAGTGTGGCCAACCACTTCTTTTCGGCTGCATCGCGAACTGTGGTCTGCAATTTATCCAAGTATGGTAAATAGTTTCATAGAGGTGTAAGAGCTTTCACTGCTTGTATAGGATGGCTTTGTCAGACTAAAGATCATTACAAATAACGTTTCCGTGGCACTTTATATACAAGGCACAGTCTCCTCGATACTCTCAATGTTTACGACTTGACCTATTTTGATTGCCACAAAGATGGTGTAGCATAAACAAGTAACAGTAGGAATTGTCGGCGCCGGCATAGGTGGCTTGACATTGGCCGCGATGCTGGAAGCGCTTGGAATATCTTATATCTTATGGGAAGCACGAAGGGCATCGATGAAGCAGCTGGTGCAGGCGTGGGCTTGATGCCAGATCCTGGATCAGCTCGGACTATTTGAAGAAATCCATAGATATGATTCACTTCATCATTCATGAAAGAATCGCGATGTGGATGGCACTGTCTATCAAACACTCACAGCTATGAAAACCTTGAAAACAGAGTAAGATTGTTTCCTACGTTCTCCGTGTTGGGGTGGTGGTTGCTCTAGTAGCTGACAACGCAATATGTTTTAGACTGGGCTATGAAGTGACTATCTTGGAGCGGCGCGAACTGCTATATATTGTCTATGAAAGTATAGAAATAATACTAAGATATCATTTTCCAAAAAGGTTTCTGGCGCGACAGACGGAAGTCAAGCCATGTGTGGATTTGTTGCAGTCGCTGATGGGAAGCGAAGCGTCGTACGGGATGCAATTGCTCGAGAAACACTCGATCATCAGACACCACCAACGTGTAGGCCATGATGACAACCCCGCCTCAAGAAATGAAGATACAAGATTGACTTATTGACAAGAACGACTCACAGATCTAGACTCAAACTACGCCAGCGTCTACGGGATACATGTATCATACTCACTTCCTAAAATGGCTCCCGGCCGTGCTATTACCATTTACCGCAAGGACATATCAATACTTGTTTTCAGTGGTTTTGAAGGAAACAATGATTGATTCTTATTCATGACCTAAAAGATACTATCACTTCAAGTCAAGGAAAGCATTATACTATGAAGGATCTGGAAGCAATCCACGAACAGATATCAGATGTTGCTATCACACCTGACGTAAAATTTGCGCACATTTATAGCAACAAAAAAGCCGCAGTCATGGCCGCTTTGGAAGAAGGAATAACCGATATTTGGTATGCCGGGCGGATGCTTTTACTTGGTGATTCTGCTCATAATGTCTGTCAGGATGAGTGCAAACTGTTTGGCTACATTCTAATACTGACTACCAGATGCTACCGCATAATGCTATCGGAGCCTGCCAGGCAACGAAGTCTGCCGGGTGTTTTGTCCATCAGTAGATGGAATTTGGAAAGAAGATGGGACCAACTGCATTCGAACCCGCAATGCCACTAGGAGATGTAGAAAAGTGTCTCGAAACCTATGCATAGAAACGGAAAATCCGAACCATGTCATTACTCAATTCAGGCAATATGGCCTGTCAATTCTTGTTGAAGATAGGACCCACTAACAATGCTCATCTAGATAATTTGGTTAAGATGACAAACGAAGATTTCATAGCTGCTAAACTTCTAGATTTCTGTTTGGCCGAGAAGCTGGGGCCTTGGGATAGTAACCGTGTCAAGTACTATACCTGACAAGCACATACGATGAGCCGGGGAACATCAGTGACCTCACTATACGGGGCAGGGATATACAGATTTGCACCGTGCTGAGCGCGAGTTATGCTTCAAGAAATGATAAGAAACTATGTTGGGAATACTGCAAATGCGATTAGGCTAGGTACCTGTGTGCGAGAAATGCATACATAATCACCTTTTCATTTTTTCTTTTTGGTCCTGAATGTTGATTTGCGCCCAGTATTGCCAATCGACCCTTTAAGAGCATTCCGAGATAGACACGAAGTACCACCCATGGGCATCAATACTATCGCCGCTCGTTCCATCGTTTCCAGCAGTTGAATTAACGCCCTGTATCTCAACAACATCTGAATCCGTTACAGTCACGTTATCATCACTAGTAATCCAGTATTCAGGACTGAAGTGGTCGTAATCCAGTAGCTTAGGAGGCAGCTTTGGAACAATATCATCAGAGTGGGTGACACGATAATTAGTTCCCGATGTTTCACTTGTGATAAAGTCAGCTAGAGCCAGATTGCCGATACGGGGCTGGCCATAGTTATACTAAGAATAATCAATATCTTGATTAAATAGATGAGGCACCGTGCGAGGAGAAACACACCAGCTGAACAGTATATCCTGAAGCACGGAACACGGTCGCCGCAATGGCGGCAAGAGCACCTCCAAGACTATGACCAGTAGCAACCAGAGTATAATTCGGATAAGCTCTGAGAGCAGATTCGATTTGCGATGTGACATCGCTTGCTACAGTTTCCCACGTATTCCAGAAGCCTTCGTGGACTTTGCAGCCCGAGCAGATGCTACTGGCATCAATAAGAGGAATGTCCAGGTTGGCAATCCAATTTTCGAGGTTACTGCTTCCCCGGAAAGATAGGATTATATATCCATTGGATTCATCGACTGCAACATAACCTGTCGCATCACCAAAGCTGCTTGAGCTAGATTCATCGGCTCCCTGTTAGCGTTGTCTGTCGAAATAGTTCCAAGGTTTCTAAGGGCCATGGCGAACCTGTCAAAGCTATATAGAATTGAAGTATCAGCGGTTTCCACCTCGGGACAATTGCCCACATTACATGCTAAAGCAGTTCCGGTGGTGTTGAGATTAGCTGAGCAGTACGCTGCGGCACTATATTGTGCGAAAAGATCCAGAGTATCCAAAAGTGATGTAGGGATTGCTAGCGCAACAATGCGTTAGCCACGCCATATAGACTCTATAGTCCGGCAGCGTCAAAAAAAAAGAAACAAAAGAGCATAAACATAAACGACTTACTCCGGCGATGGATGGGTTTAGGTGCTGCTGCCACAGGCCCCGCCAGTATGGCCCCCGCAACAAGCCCAGTCTGTAGCTTCATAGTGCTTTGGATATGATGCACCCTTAGAAGCCTGTAAAAAAGGCTTTGAATGATCTCAAGAATTCATACTGCCTTCCAAACATGGAAGGGCAGCACGAAATTTATAGCCCTGGCATTTGACACCCTCGTTTACCCGTGATCGGCTTGTCATGTCTATTCACGTTCTTGCACATGCACCAACAGGAACTTATCAGGGAGCTATTACCACTTGCTTTAAATCAAAGCAACAATTCGGCATTTGAATGGGAAACACCGTGGAACTATTTGCAGGGTATTGGTCGGAGCCTTCATCAATACTCGACTAACAAATACGTACTGCATGAATGCGATGATGATGGAGACTAAAAACTCCACGTGTATTGGCCTAGGTACATACGTAATCACGCGTGCTAGGGATGCTTCAATGCGCGCCTTACGATGTTATGGAGTTGGTGTCATTTGCTCTAATTGGCTTTTCCCCCTCTTTTCAGCACTGGTTGATCGGCACATACGGAAGCCTCCAAGCTCTTGATGTTGGCATAGGAACGGTAAAATATCGGCTAATCACCATCGCAAATATTTTCGTGGAGTTTCGACGTTGCAGTACGGACAACATACATCAACTCCATCGGAGGGCTTCTGATTTAGGACAAAAACCGGAATTAGTGTCCAGGTGGCTGTGATGGGGTTCTTCGTCCGAAGCCACGACAATGCATCGTCATGTGCAAATGGCCCCTCATGCTGCATGCGATAAGTTGGGGTATCGTACCGTATATGATCCGAGGTTTAGAACGGAATCGACGGCCATGGCGTTATTACTTTTGTTTTCACAAAAACGACGAATTATCTTTTGTATAGCGCAGCATAGTAGTTCCGTAGTTCTTGTTCAGTGACACTACATACCACCATCGGATCGGCCCCAATTTAGGGGATGAATGGTACATTCCATCTGCAGCTAACGGAGAATGTAGGTAATTTAACATACCACGCTATAATTATCCGTTGGAGAAAAGTTTGTTGGGGCTATTCTAGTCTCAATTAGTAGGAACCGTAACAAAGCTGGTCATCTGCAAGCAAATAATGTTTGGATACTAACGAAGAGTTACATTGGAATAGTCACGACACACTACTTTAGTCGTCTTGGATCACAGATTTGAAGTTTTATGGGCTGCATCAAGGGACCCTCTGCAAGCTCGTTGTTTCAGTCCTGGTCATCCTGCATCCAGATGTTACGTGTTTAGATGGGTTTATATCCGTGCACAATCAAGATTCGTATTGTCGATCTGCCTTATTGATCGCATAGTTGAATGTCCTTTTTAGTTTTGTTAACACGATTCTGTTGGATTTACTAGTCGATAATAATCGATCCCCGAACCACACGCAATCAATGCCGTCGATTCCCAAAGTCTAAATATCAGAGAAATTAAGAGTTGAGCGGTCAACGCCAGATCTGTATCTCGCATAGTTAGAGACAGCATGTGACTCGAGAGAAAATAGCCCAAGGACTAGGATAAAGTCAAAGCCTTAAAAGTCGGATCGTTGGAGAATGATTTTCCGCAAATCAAAGGCACCTACTCATAGTGTTTCGGCGAACGATTTCCAATTCTGTATGAGGAACATTAACATTATTGAATATGGATCTCTACCAAATTGGAGTTTTCGACACATGACTACATGGGAAGTTGGCCGTATCAATAGTATCAAAGAAACAAGAGACAAGTGATTAATTGCTGCTAAGCTTAGCGTATCATCGTCAGTAGCTTACTATAAAATGTCGATGCCAGTTCTCACCCTTTACCGAAGCGGAACCGCGAGCGAGAAACACCCACTCTTACTAGATCCATGATGTCTGATTGGCCAAAGTATAAGAATAACAGCAATTACTGATTGACTCACTCGCTTTAGACAGACAGCAGGCTAAACTATAACAGGATTAGTAAATTCCCGCTTTTACGCCACTGTGCCGTGACTGCGACAAAACTGGCCAATGACCTTGAAGGCTGCTATGGTCAAATAAACAGTCCGTTTTAGGGTTAACTGGAGGGTTAACTGCGCCAAATGCCTTTGTAGGTGCGCTTACATAGTATAATGATGAGAAAGGGCCTTGGACCTAGAAGATATGAATAATAAAAGAAACTATCTGCCCATGTACAACACCAGCTTGGGGTAATTCTACCATCGCACCCCAATCCCCGCTCCGCTATACTTGTAGTCATTATTCAAACTATACCCCCAAATTTCCGTCATTTATCTCTATGATAATGATTTACCAATAGTACATTAAGTTAAAGGGACAGATTCTCCCATAGTAGTAGAAGGTCCCTGTCATGGAGAAGTTCAAGACATTTTGCGAGAAGGGGGCAAGGAAGATCCCAACAGTCTAAGAATCCGTGAGTCGTCTTGCTCTCTACATTGGTCATAGAGTAATAATTTATCATACGCATATAAGCCACTTTGAGGCTTGCTTTTGAAATCTCGAAGCTCAATACTTCATTCACATATTTCACTCTCCTGAACCAAACTTGTTATTTCTTCCCCCTTCACTAAATGCCCGACTTAGGAAGTAAGTACACCTTATATGTCCACTTCCTAACAGATAGAACTTCCTTGAGATCGTCCTTCGCTTCTGCAAAAAAACTAAGTAGAGCAGCTTGCGACACTAGGAACGTTGGTGCAGGAACCGTAATCCTTGCCCCCAGTGACAACCACATCCTCCCATGTCCAGCTGGAGCAGGCACCACTGCCACACGTAATGACAATATTGTATCCACTAGACGATACCGCACCGCTTCCGGAGATGTTCTCAATAGTCAAGTCGGTGATAGGAATTCCGGAACTAGCAGTACCTCCATCCAAGTCACCACCGTCATAGTTCTGCTCAATAATAATTCCGTACCTGCGAGAAACTAGTCAGTACTTCAACGTTCCTGTTCAGGAAAGCTAAACTAAGGCGTAACATACTTTGAGATGCCCGAAAGAGTAATTCCGCTATAAGTGACTCCGGTGATGGTGCCAGTATCACCTTCGGTGGCTTTAATGCGGATACCTTGATAGGGCAATCAGAGAAAATGTCATTAACAGTACCGGGTACTTTTCTCTTACCATTGACAGAGCTTTTTACTTCGCTGTTTTCAAACTTGACAGTGTCCACAGTATTGTCGCTTCGGCCACCAACACTGCCAATAGACAGCCCATGGCCACCAGAGCAAACACCACCGCTGAATGTAATATCTGTACCGGAATTTACCGCGACACAATCATCCTGGTTGTATACATTGGCACCGGTGATAACCACGTTGGTACTAGAGCCAATGTCAAAACCATCGGTATTGTGACCACCCTCAGTATCACCAGCGCTGTTATCAATAGTCATATCTGTGATGGTCAGGCCATCACAGCCATTGATACTAACTGCTTGCACTGGTGTATTCTGAATATGAAGGTTGGTGATCGTCGAATCGGTAAGATCATGGGCGTAGAAGAACTTGGGCTTTGTCTTGCCTCCGTTGCTGCCCTCTCCATCCCACCATCGGGCTCCATCAGGGTTCAAGTATGCCCCTGAAGCACCCTCCACGGTGATCCCGGTACCTGAAATCTGTAGCAGGGGGCCATCCCATTCCTCATAGCCCCATGTTGTTTGACCTTCAAAGATAACCTAGAAGTTAAAAAATTAGCTTAAACCTCTGAATATGTCAAGGTACGGGTTCTTACTGTTGTATCGTCTGGCAAACTACTAAGGTCCAGGGTCTTTCCAGAGGGAACCGCAACGTTCGATAAGATTATAGTAGAGCAAGATTTCTGTGAGGCACTAGCTGAAGATGCGCCACTCGAGCCAGAGAAGGTACAACTGGTTGCTCTCTTGTCTAGCAAGTTAGGAGCAGGGGTGATGACAGGCTCAGCGACAGGCTTTGCAATGGCGCAAGCCGTGAGCGCTGCGAGCACCACAGAACCGATAAGAAGTCTAGTCATTGCAATGAGGTATCGGATTGATATTCAAACACCTTTTGTAGCCCTGCCTGTCATTGTCATCATTGAAATCCTGGGTAAAAGGGAGGGTTTTATAGGCATCATGCTCTAAGTTGTCAGTTGAATCATCTCTTATCATCTCTATTATCGCAAATAAAGGATCAAAATCTCCTCCAATGGTGTGACAATTGGAACCCGAGTAGAAATCGATTGGTGGCAAATATACCCCGCAAATGCGAGTCTAATTTTGCAAGGAAACGTTGACGAAGTAGTAGAAGAACTTATTCAACTATATCTTGCTTTTAAGGAACAAGCTTTTGCGCCACCAGTGGATCCGGGGGGATAGCAATCATGTTGTAGACTTACGATAGGAGATGCACACGAATACAGCGAATTATGCTTCAAACTAGAACACGAGTGCCGGTAATCCTGGCACAACCCAAAAGATAGGACGCTAGTCTGCGAACCTGGCGGTCGTTCATCGCCGTTCGATTTTCCACCACTCGGGTTGTATCATGAAAGGATGAAACAAAACATGCACGGCTTTTCTCCGAGAAAAAGCTTTTGCCATCTGTGTTGCGATCGACTCCTCATCGTGGCATCATCCCGTTCAGGGACAAAAGATATCCATAAAACGATATTCCGCAGTTTGCAAAACATATGCGCAGCTTTTGTCTTCTAACAAGACGTCATGTCCATTGAATGAACATTGAGACTCTTCTAGTTAAACATAACTAATGCAAAAGCAAGAAGTCATTACAATGGACTTCCCTTAAAAAAACACTTTTCACAAATGATGCAGCTTGATTTGGCATAGTATGCTGGATAGAGGAAAACGTGGAGCTTACGTTGCTTGAATCATCATTTAGTTGAATCGACCCAGGTGACGTTAATTGTTACTCATCAAATTCTGTCTTATATACCGGCACCTGTATTACATGATATTTTAAGCATTGAGGTCAATCAGCCTAAAATGTTTACTATTCCGGAGTAAATAGTGCCATGATCAATTAAGGGTCATATCGATTCTTGGAACATTATCCACCAGTCAGCTCTCTTGAAAAGCAGTACAACTTGCACCTGCCGAAGAGGAATGACTTCATCCAGGAACGTGTACCAAAATTACTGTATCTACTTTTTCTACATTTTGCTGAAGCTTCTGGAGTGTTGGGTATATCTACTAGAAACGCAAACTATGAATCTAGCAACTATACACCTAATTTCAACACCAATTTCACATCTCTAAAATGTCGTAATCACTCGATGTTTGTTTGAATATATTTGTATACCTAGGTATTATAGGGGCTGTACCTCATCTAAGAGCAGGCAATTTGCGGAAAGCCATCCCAATCGAAACGCAGCGTTCTTGCTACATTGTTAGGTAATACCAGTTGATTTTAGGATAGAGGTAAGCAGCGCGACATCGCAATATAACTAGCCGACGGGACCTTCGTCTTTGCAGAATCAAGTGACATATCATTCGAATCCAATATTCGGTGATCCAATACATCTTTTGATCGACGAGCTATTATAGGCAGATTTGGACATGTGCAATTCCCCCATGATGAACGAGCTTCAGGAGAAAAAAACTTAGTTTTAACGATCTGATTGTTATATCTGTATGTCTAGATACAGCTCTGGATTGTAAAACAAACGACAATTAATGATAGCTTGAACTGTCATCATGCATCAAAGTCAGGCTGTCAAAAACGTTATCATTTCGATATTGTATGCGCACCTTTAGGTATCGTTGGCAATTTTACTCCAATTTCCAGCCTCGGTCAAGGGATACGTCATTCGTTGAGTACTACAGGCTAAGGAATCTATCATTGCATATCTAGCTAGATGTGTATATATTTACTTGTAGAAATCAGTGGTTTCTAACTCGTACGCACTTGTCTATAGGTATAGTTCTCCCATTCACAAAAAGGTCGGGTCTTTGGGGAGCATGGAGTATTATCCGTACCTTCTCCATTGAGTTGGCACCCCTTCTGTCTCTTGGGGAGGCTTTGGTCCTGGCAAAATCTCTCTGAGGAGTTCGTTTACCCCCATGCCCATTTCAGCACAATCCTTCCAGTGCTGTGGATAACCAAGACTGACTTCCTCAAATCGACAGCCGTTTTTCCAATCTGTTCTCCGAATATGGAGATGACCACTTACGACCACCTTTGCATTGAATCTTTGATGCCAGTCGGCTGTCGATTTTGTACCACACCAAATGGAGAATCTTGGTATGAACTTCAGAGTTACGAGATCTTCCCTGAGAGGCCAGTGATTGGCAATAATTAAGGGGACTTCTGGAAACCGCGCTTTTGCATCTTCTAGCTTGGCTTCGAATTTCTGAACAAGATTCTTGCACCACTCTTGACGACTAGGATATGGGTCTGGGTGAAGTAGAAACTCATCCGTCGCCTCAATGTTCATTTCCCGAGCCCACGGCACGGCGCCTAGATACAAGTCAGCCTATAGGCCTAATGCACTTTTGCAATAAGCGGGCCTTTAAATGCTGCTTCAAAGCGACCTTCTTCGGTGTCAGATTGAGCGGGTCAAGAGGATAATTGCCATACCTTCTAAAGTCACATTGGCTGGTCGGAAAGAGTAGTCGTACAAGGTGAAGATTGGCGCAATCACCGCCGGGCCTCCCTGTCCCTCCCATAGAACGAAATCATCTTCCGGTGTGAGGACGCCATAAGATCGCGCTGTTTCGACACATTGCTGATACTTGCGCTCCCCGCGTACACCAGCGCTCGATCCGGTCGTGAACGTGTAAAGCTCATGGTTGCCAGGACACCACCATACCGCACCGAAGCATTTAGTAGCTGTCGAAAATGCTAGCTGGAGATGCTCGACTGTCTCCCCGACATCTCCACATAAAATGAGGCCATCACGGGGATGCGGGGCCAATTCGGCCCAAGCAGCTTTGTTGACAGCAAAGGCGACATGAATGTCGGCAATCGCATACAGCGTGCCAGTGGGACTTTTATAGGTCGGGGGGTTTGGATGATTAGACATGACAGATTCTTGATCCGATAAATATGGGTTGGTGAGCTCCCAGGGATTTATTCGATCGAATAGATGGCGTATAAATGCAGATGATGTGGTGGTATAATTATGCGGTGATTCCGATACCGTAAGGATGCGATGCCCAATGATGGACGAGGTGAGAACAAGGATGGCTGGCCACTTTGATTAATAATGAAAAGTCCCAAGACTGTTGGTCCGTATTACATAATATGAATATTAGCATTTTCCAGCATTAACTTAGTTATTTTCAATGTAGTAGTTACAAGCAGGGTGAAAACATAAAGAAGCTGCTAATCTAACTAGCGCAACATTCCACGTTTACATACAGCCAAACGCGTCCTTGATTTTCGCAGCACGACCTACACTTGGTCCGAAGATCGTGAAAACGAACATATTCCGAATTATCTGAGTTGCTAATTTGCTTCACGTCGACAACAACCATGCAGAATTCTAAGCCAGCCAATATACATCCAAAAGGATCCTCCACCAAGGAAAAGCAAGTACCCACATGTTCCAACGAGTACACATATTGAGATTTATTTACGGAGGCGGTTTGTTCGTGTCATCGCGTCTCGAAGTCAAAGCCAAAACAGACCATTATTGATTCAACTTCATCCATAACCAGGAGCCAGAAGCCACCAATGCAGCACTCGTCAGGATCAATCTCAGTATGGCCTTTGTCGCGTATGGCAGCAATGTCTCCTTCAGGACTTTCTGTTGCTCCTCTCGCGTATTCTTATGTGGAAACGGTTTATTTGGAACAGGCTTCCCAAGGAACTCACATAACGGTCCCCAGCCATCATGCACAGACCATATCAATGTTCTTTCTGTTGGCGCAACTCTGGATAGATGTGCATAATGTTCCTTGTATATCGTCAATGAGTTTTTAACAATATTTCCGTTCCATAATCGGTCAAAGTCGATGCGATTTACATGTTGATTTAACCAGAACAATTGCGGCGAAAAAAGAACCAGTATCTTTTTGATAACACCAATGAACGATTCGTTTCTCTGCACTACTGATGCAATGCTGTCTCGCCATGAATCGATATTCGGTCTGTGGTTGAGGATGATCTTCGCGTCGGGATATGCTTTAATCAATTCATCGGCGAAACATATACTCGGTGTGTCTGAGACGGCTTGGACATTGCCTAGTACTCGGTCGAAATCCTCCGCTGTAAGTGGCAGGTCGCGACCGGACTTCTTACGTTCCATCAGGTCGCACCAGACTACACAATCTCCTGGGTTTCGGGCTGGCTCAAAGCCGTGGTATGTCGCATACCCCAGCTCCTCCAGTGCAGCCTTGATTGATTCTGTGCCTGTACGTGGCATGCCTAAACATAGCACAGCCATTGGCTTTTCTTTCGGTCGACTGCGGCTTGGTTGCTCGAGCGGCCATAGGGATTGATATAGATGCAATTCGGCCATGGCTATGCTGAATGCTCTCTATTTTGGAGGCTTCCGACTGGAAAGAAGCGTAAATTATGCCCGGAGCTCTTACAACCGTGTTGAGAGTTGAGAAAACATGGGCGTTTGCGAGATCACTATGGGAATGTCCCGAGGTCATCTTTGCGGCCAGCGAACCACTAGCAGTGGGGATATATACCTAGGTATATATATAGATTAGTGCACCTTGGTAGCTGTGCTATGTCTCAATTTCGCCCCAACCACGCTGAGCCAGCGCCTGTATGTATTCACCAGTGCAAAGTGGAGGGACAAAATCACAGATAAAGTCCCGACATCAGCGCTAGTTATACGAAGTAATGAAGTGGTCCGAAAGGACTATATGGGTCCACTGAGCTGTATGAAATAGCTGCTTGAGTCCGTGGATCGGCGGCTCCTCATCCGACAACGACTCTTAGAAATAGGGCCGTGTTAAAAAAGTTTGGGGTCCGAAACGACGTGTACAAAATGAAAGAACGAGTAAGCATGAATGCTGACGTTTCCAAAAAGTATTCATTCGACCGAAAATTAAACGAAGACATCTCATCTTGTCCACCTCAGCCTCTGTGCGAAACGAGCGAGTGGACTTTGAGAGCTGAAATTATTTTGGTGATTGTGGAACACTGTGAATGTCTCATAATCACCGACATCCCGGTAGGTATTGACCATATCATTTGCCCTGTGCGTAAAACGAGCTGGCAATTCCGGAACCAGTCGGATATACCTGCATTACCCTTAATCTGATCAAGATTGGTTCGAACTAGAGTAGGCTCGATGGGCGGTGGGAAAGAAATGACTAGATGGCAGGAAAATGTGCTAAATGCATTTCCAGGAAATGGCCGAGGCGAGGTCTCATTCTTGTTTGTTGAACATATTCCATCTGGCCGACAGAATAAAAGTGACTTGTCCCCAGATCTCATTTTTCTCGTTTGTCATTCGGATTTCAGGGTAGTAAAATCCTTCCAAGGTTGGAAGTAGACGAAATCAGGAGCGGGAACCTAGACTTAAATATATTCTACCCCAATGGTAGTCACGCAATATTACTGCTGAATGAGCCATCAATTAAAAGCCTCACATGCTCAAAAAGATATTTAACTACCTAGATATAACTAGGACATTGTAGGTAGGTACTGTGCACTGACTGATCTAAACACTAGGCAGATGTAAAACAATCCACCCAAACAAGCCGGAAATTACAGCGGTTTCGTTGAATTACGACAAGTTGTCTTGCGATGTAAATGTATGGCGGTCAAGTTTACTTCTGGAAACTTGAATACGGTTTGATTATGAAATTTTGGTACCACTGGATATAAAATCCAGATGAGAGAACTCATTCATGTATATGTATAAATGTCAGCCATTGCAGTGAGGATAAAGCCTTCGAACTACATGCCTCCTCTGTAATTAACATAACCAAATCCGCCGCCATGTATCTTGCCTCTTGACGCGCAAAGCGAGGTAAATGCAGAGCCGCCACAACTGCCGGCTGCCATCGAAGGGCGACACGAGCCTCCTATACAGTTACCCACGCCATCCTCAGTCATATTTATGCATCCGGGGTCATTAATGTATACATCTCGATGCACCGGGGGGTCTTTCTCGAACACCTCAAAAATATCTCTCCGTCGATTTTAGACCGTCTTTAATGTCATGCCTTGTTCGGTGGTTTTATCGTGCTTCTGACGATTTTGAATGATTCTTTCAAGGTTCTTTCGAGTTTTGGCCCAAACCAGCCCCTGAGCTTTGACAGCATTTTGGCAAGATATGTGTGCCGAAACACTTTCTTCCAAGGCACCTGCATCTTTCGCATCACTCTTTTCGCTGCGGAGTCTGTCCAGATCTTTACCAATTGGCGACGACAAGGAAAGTCTCTCGGTCAGTCCTTTCCCTCGCGTGGCCTCACAGTACCAGCAGAAGCATTCACTATAAACCTTCCCTCCAGTAGCCTTGCGGTAATGCTTGATCGTCCATTCAAACGAGTCGGATGGTCGCCCTTCGTCAATTTTGTCATTATGATCAATAAACCGTATAGGCTTATTCCTTGCGGTTGTTGTAATGGAATAGTTATAGTATCTTCTTGGAGTCAGCTGATGAGTATGCCAGACAAGATCGACGTCCAGTGTAGGAACAACCATATGGGAGGGATTTTCGACGATAATTTTCCAGAAAATGTCATACTTGGCAATGGATTTTTCCATGAGTTGAGATAGGTCCGACAACGAACGTGAGTGAATCCAGTCTAATTTGTGCATTCTTTGTACAAAACTTCCTTGTCTAATGACAGCTCCCACGAGGTCCATAGCGAATATAGAAGAGTTGCCCCAATAGCGAGACAGCATGCGACGCAGTGTCCCACGTCCTCTTCCCAAAGAGCCATTGTTTAATTGAAACATATCATTATTGGCCAACTCGGAGTCCATGTCTAAGACTTTAATCTTCCTATTGTGACGGTAAATGTAGACAAAGATCAAATCTGCCAGCTGACGAATGGAGCGGCATTCCTTTCCTCGCAGCTCCATATAGCTGATAAAATCATGGCGAATATTCAAGAAAAGATAGTTGGGAGTGAGTTGTGCCCATTTTGCTCTCCATTTTGCTTGGATTTTCACGACACCATCAGGGCTGTATAGTGTCCCCGGTAAAGGCAGATGTCTTTTTATCAAGTCAATATTATCAATTTTGAATTGAAGCACTGACAGGTAATCATGATCCAAGAGTGTGTTACAGCCCGAGCATGGCGTGTTGAAGGACTTGTCTGCGTACCCTTGGGCCTTTTCAAAGCCGGTAGCCGTGACTCGAACTAACATACTAATATGCGCTGTTGTCCACCAGACATGTGTTTTGCTGTGGCACAAAGGGCATAAAAGAACGTGTTGCAGCGGATCATCAAGGTTATCCCATTTTCTACCAGTGCGGCTTTGCCATGCCAGGTGAGCCGCCTCCCCTGGGTCATAGTAATATTGATTCTGATCTCTCACGGATATGGACTGTGAAATCAGATCCCATGGAAACGCCGTCGCCCACAAAATCATCTTTGCCTGTCTGAAGCAATCTTCTTAATATGAGCGAGGATTAAGCATGAATGAATGCCAGACCATGAGGACATCTATTCGAGAACCGGTTAACCTCTCAGTATGTACATGTTTCCGATACGATCAACTTACCGGGAGAAGTTCGCCTTTGCTCAAACCAATACTTAGATTATCATTCAAAGTCAATGGATTCATAGCAAATCTTTTCAGTGACATGACTGTTGGCTCTTCCTTATATTTTGGTAGACTAACCCACCATTCCTTAAAACGATCCACGGCACGAGATACATATACCTGCCATCTCTTTTCCTCTACGCGAGCATTCGTAGCCGGGTCATCTGTAAAGAGCCTACCCGGGTGATTGATTCTAAACAGGCCATCCTTGGTCCTTATGGAGTGCTATAGCCCCGCTAGAGCTGATAAAAATTTCAGGTGATCAATACACTCTTTTGGCGTGGCGGTTTGAAGTGAGCTGACATTGGTGTCCAGATAATCGACAGACTGATCTTGTTCTGAAAGAATGCTTGTCTCTTCAAGGGAGCTGTGGGTTTCCTTGATTGATGTGGCAGGAGAACGGTCTTCAGTTTCTCGAACCGGACTTTCCATCTTTGCTGGCACAAAGCCGTAGTTTGTAAGTTGATGATGTGAAATCAGAACGGTTCAGACGCAATCATGAGAGATTTTATAGCACTCACGGGAGATTGAAAGTGAAGGGCAGTATAAGGCGGAAACGAGTTGATTTGATCTGTTAGGGTTGGCCATCAAGGCGGCAGTGCATATGATTCGGTTATTATTTCCGAAGAGGGAAAGTAGTACGGAATTCGGCTACAGACATCAACTTGAAAGAATAGTCTTCTAAGAACGCAGACTCTGCCTCGTGATACTTATGAATTGACAATTACTAACCATTCATGTGAATAAACCGAATCCTATTTCAAAAAGCTGATCTCAGTACAATGGATTTGATCTATGGCCACAGTGTCTAGTATATGTGCTTCTAAGAAACCTGCTATAAATTAGTATATTCACATGAGTGGATGAACTAATACCGACTCAATTGCTTTCGAATTTAATAGGTGGCCAGGCTCGCAGTCTAACTCGTCTGTTTGTCAGCCCTTCCAAGATTTCAAAGCTGAGTTTCAATTCGCCTTTACTCTAGTGTTATGCTTTGTGACGCTTTATCGCGCTATAATTTTGGAAAACAATCTATTCTGGATTTCTTGTGTAATCCTTTGTGGCTCTTTTGTTTCTCGAAGAGCCAGATTGTAGCAACCTCACATCGGCCCTGGGACCACGGAGGATCATGAAACCATGGATCGACCTAGATAAGTAAGGCTCCAATGAGCTTTGCTAACAGAAAATAGAATAGTGGTAGAATATGTTAAAGGGATGATACGTAGTACACATTTCGCAGGCTCAAATAGGGCAAATATTGATTTTGCTAGAAGTTCCTCGCTCCGCTCAGGTCCATTGGAATTCAACCACAACCCCGAGTACCAGATGCTAGGATGTTTGCATGGAAGCATGGTAGTTATATCGTGGAACATTAAACTGAGATGAGATTCGATCAAAGGCATGACAAAGTCTTGGCCGTAGTCAAACCCTTTTAAGATAATGATGTGCTCCACTTGCAGATCTCGACACACTATTCATCCCAGCCCTAACCAACACCCCACTGAGGCCGGCAGTTGATTGATGGGGTGGAGGATCCCAATTAAAGATCAAGTGCCAGATCGCAGATATCATTTGCTGGTGCAGCTTAGCGCAGACTTCCATTGATTGCTGCATCGACTATGATGGACAGTACCCATAGCATTGATAATGGATAGCAGCTACATCCCAACAGTAAAGGCGAAGTCGATCAGTACTCACACAGCCCTGGGATCCACGACATGGATTACTCTAGATGACTCAGCTTGATTTCTAACAAATATAAAACGAGGTCATCGCCCCCGTCCCAGAAATCAAATTCTCATTCATTGAAGATCGTCACATTAGCACTTCAAATACCCTTTATACTTTCTCACTGGAATCAAATACTTCACCGAACTGATACATCATGTCTGGCCCGAAGGACTCGTACAACGATCACAAGGAGTCACTTCCATACGATTATCATGCCTACACTCGACAAAGCAACCCCTCTTCATACGGCGGGATTCCGCGCGGCTGGTACCCTGCCGTGCCCGAGTCTGAGCAACGTTCTCAAAATGGTGCACGCATGCCATACCGCCCGCAATATCAGTATCAAGCCGTTGGTAAGAACGCTTCATACTCCAATGAAGCTCAGCTACAATATTACTACAACAACCTCGCTAGTGGGGAGCAGAAAAGGGAGAGAGGTTTAGGATCAACGGTTATAGGATCAACGGTTATAGGAGGCCTTGCCGGAGGCTATGTGGCCAATCAAATGGGAGCGGGACCCATGGGAACTGCAGGAGGAGCTATCTTAGGTGCTACTGGCATGAATATGGCTACTAATATGTTGTAAGTTGTTGTTGTTTGATGCCCGTCGAAGATGAACCCCAAGGCTGATTGTTGTGTAAAAAGCAGCCAGAACAACCAGAGCGGTTTGAGCGCTTTTCACAATGGAGGTTACGGGACCACGACCACGACAACTACTACCACATCCCCGAGAATTGGGGTAATTGGGGGACTGCCTCTCGAAGGATTGGCACAGGCCCGTTTACTCGTCGAGCCCTCAGACGCCAGCCACTAGGCTTATTCTAATGCGTTTTGTGGGGAGTTTGTAATACTTGCAAGCATGTTGGTCCAGATATTGCTGGTAGTTGGATTGTTTTAGTCTGAACGTTTTGCCTGCCTTTGACATATTGTTTCCTTCAGCTAGTTAGGGTTACGGTCATAGATCTGTGAATATATTTTGCCTATTTGGGAAGAAATGGTTGCCAAGCCGGGAATCCCCACTGGGCCCACATATCAGCCATAAATTGAAAGAGGCTGACCAATGAAAGAGTTGTTCCTGGGTCAAGTCTTCGCTAGCCGTTTATGGTTAGGTCTCCGGGGATCGGAGATAGGTTTCTCCTGTAGATTCATCATCCATCGTTTAGGGTGCCCCAAGGTAAAGGGAACTGCTGACCAGCAGATCAACTGTCAACTGTGACATTCCGACAAACACCGGCATGCTGTGCGTACGAACACTGGCGGAAAGTCCTTGGGAATGTCAACACACGACTTCAGGGTTGGCACGTAATTTAAGCGGACTAGCAGTCGGTCCAATCAGCAGCGCATACTCAAGGCGGTGACAGACCCGATGTTTTGATCGCTTTTCAGCCTCACGAAGCGTTCTTCACTCTCTCCTGATTTCTCTCTTTGGCTTTCTGCAGTGTTACCAATCAAATGCTACCCACTGGCTTTCTTTTCGCATGATAAATCAGGCGCTGTGCACTTTGAATGTGCATTTGACTCGCGATTAATTGGCTGTCTCCCTTGCACTCTAACCTAAACATGTTGGTCGACACCCTACAGAGCTGGTTCAACAGCCTGTCGCTACCTCAAGCACTCCTGCCGAGTGTACTGATTGTCCTTTCCCTCTGGATTCTATCACGTAATAAAGTCGATCCTCGCGAACCTCCGGAAATTAAACCGGCAATTCCTGTCGTAGGGCATATCATCAATTTAGTGCGCAATGGGCCATCATACTACACCAAGCTCAGGTAAGTACAATTTAGGTGACGACTCCATTTTTACTATTTTCTCCTTCCAATGATTGACATGTTGAACGGTGAGGAATAGCTTTGCAAACCCGGATTTGCCTATATTCACAATCAACATCCCAGGAGCCAAGAGCTATGTGATCACATCTCCATCGCTAATGTCAGCCGTCCAGCGCAACTCTCGCAACATCTCATTTGATCCTTTTCTGGATGTGGCTGCAAATCGCATCGCTGGGTGCTCACCGGCTACTTGTCACGCTCTTCTAGAAAAGCGCCGTGGCGGTTTGGGTGTTAACCAGCTAATGGTCGAAGCTATGCATCCAGCTCTTCTAGGAGAAGGGCTGGATGGAATGAACGAAACTATGGTCAAGGGACTGAAATCGTGGATTGATGAGCTTTCACATTGTGAACAGACACCTTTCGACCTCTATGAGTGGTGTAAAGAAGCCATGACCGTTGCAAGCACGGATTCTGTATGGGGTCCGCTGAATCCGTACAAAGACAAATTCATCCGGGACTGTTTCTGGTAAATATACGCCCCCATTGGTATCATGGTGAAGCCCGGCGACCGTTCACGCAGCTGACTATGGCAATAGGGATTTTGAAGGCGGCGTTGGCAAGCTGATTCCAAAAGTTGCACCGCATATAATAGCCCGCAAAGCATGGAAAGGTCGCGAGGCGCTCGTTGGCGCTTTTGTAGATTTCTACAAAGCAGATGGATTGAAAAATGCATCCATGCTCACCCACGCGAGATACAAGGTGCATGTCTCAAATGGCGTATCAGTGGAGGAATTCGCGCGCATTGAGGCCAGCCTGGGGCTTGGTCTGCTGTCCAACACCGTGCCCACAACTTTCTGGTTGATGTTTGATCTTTATTCCCGCCCAAAATTGCTGCAACAACTCCGGGAGGAAATCCAAAATAACGCACTGTACATAAACGGTAATTCTGCAACCATTGACGTTGCAGACCTTCGTGACCAGTGCCCAATGCTCGTCTCGACATTTCAAGAGTCTCTGCGTTTTAGAGCGTCGGGAGCCTCCACCAGATTTGTCTACGAGGACATGATGTTCGACGATAAGTATCTGCTCAGGGCTGGTTCTATAGCATATATACCGGCGCAACCGGTGCACTCTCATGCCGATGTTTGGAGTCAAAGCTCGAGCGAGTTCGTTCCCGATCGTTTTTTAAAATCAAACCCTCGAAAGCTAGGTGGGTTCCTGGGTTTTGGCGTATCGCCAAGTATCTGCCCGGGCCGGCATTTTGCAAGTGGAGAGATTATTTCCTTCGCAGCTGCCATGATTTTACGCTTTGACTTATCTCCAGCAAAATCTCCTTCATCGTGGGCTGAGCCTAAATTGAATCTGAGCTCGGTGGTTGCCACTGCAACACCACCTGGTGAGCCCTTTCTAGTCAATTTGACGTCTCGCGGGGAGTTTGCGGATTTTGACTGGGATTTCCGTGTCACTAAGGGCAAGGGACAATTCGCACTTGTAATCGGGTAACACAGCGATCAAGCTTTCATGAGCTTGGTGTCTACGTATGGGGATGAAGTCTATACTACCGATCTTCTAATAGCGTTATGTATATATAGGCGGGTAAGGTGATATCTACCAGCCATATAACTTAATTAGCCTCAAGCAGATAAAGTATTTAAACATCATCCGTTTTGAAGAGTTATGTATTCAGCCAACTCAAGGCAATATCGATATTTCACGTGCAGTGCATGTGGATATTTCAACTGTTTGTCTCGACACGAGGCTTACACAAATCCATGTTCATACGGCGCCTAGCCGAAACGGGTTGAGACTAGAAACCATCCATCAATTGGGTAGCCAGGCATCCTCTCAACGCTCATGAAAGGCCCAGATGATTGACTCCTTATAGGAGATATCTGGCTATTTGAATATGTCATAGAAGTATGACTCATCAAATCGCATCAGAACCCCAGAACAAAACAACATTGTCGCTCTTGACCAATTCTGGTCTAGCAATCTTTCACTGAAACATGACAACACAGAACACAATATCATTCACACTCCATGATCCAGATACGGACTCAATAGGCTCTTTTCGTTATTTACTCGTCAACTTTGAAGCCGAAGACCTCGAGAAGTATCGACCAGGCGGCTTTCATCGTGTACATCTGGAAGACATATATGATAACAATCGCTCCAGAGATGTACACAAGCTCGACGCCGGTGGTTTTTCCACGGTTTGGCTGGCGCGTGATGAATTGCAAGATATATGAGTTGCTCTTGAAATTGGAATCGCAGAAGCATCGGCAGCCATTGAGTCAAAGAGCCTGCTAATTCGTAGAGCTGCCTTAAGCTGCACGAGTAGAGCAGATTTTGTAGTTCATCGTGAAAGTTTTGTCATCGATGGATCCAATGGCCGTCATATATCTCTCGTGCTTCCTGTTCTAGGCCCGTCTGCTTCCCGGTTATCCGACGGCTTAAATTCCAGGGTTTGCCCATCTGTATCCCGTCAAGCTGGATATGAAGCTACAAAAGCGTTAGCTGATCTTCACGCCCAAGGAGTATGTCATGGACGTGGGGCCTCTCATTCTCCTGCTCTAATCATGACGTTTGCACATATTTGCTAACGAAATATAGATATGACACGGCTAACATTGTTTTCGGTCTGCTGGGCATCGAAAAGTATTCGGAAGACGATCTTGACCGCATGTTTGGGACACCGGAGTACAAGACCATGGATACCGAATCCGGGGAGCCAACTGGCCCTGAAGCTCTCGATACCTAGGTATATCCTGAAATCACTTGACTTTCTCTCTTCAAGTGTGAACCACGTCAGCGAACAGGTTAGCATCATTGACTTTGTCCTTCCCGGTGACGTCTCCACCGGAGAAGATATTAGGTACTCTTACTGAATTTCTGGCCCCGGAGGTTGCGGTCGGCCAACCAGCTGGAACGGCCAGCGATATCTGGGCTCTCGGATGTTTTATATTTCGTATGCGAGCCGGAGAATCCCTGTTCTCCGGATACGCAGTAACATCGCCTGCAGAGTTGATGAGGGTTATTGTTCGGACTATTGGAAATATTCTTGACTCATGGGAAAACATTATTTTGGATTATGACGGACAACCTACTACAGATCCTACAAAAGGACAGCCACTCGAGCTCTGAACGACCATTCATCAACCGTATTCAAGGAATATGGGATCGACCCCACGGCGATATGGTCGATACTGGCACAATCCGAGAGGAGCAATTGTCCGTCAATGCAGGCCAATTGGACCCATATCCTCCGTGCTTTTCTGATATGTTCTGGAAGCCTTCCGCTGTCCGTATTGATAATGTATTCCTGCATGGTTACGATGATGGAACAGATGAGCTGCTCACGGTAATGCCTAAAATCTCGCAGCGGGAGTCAACCCTCCTCTACGATCTTCTGTCTAAAATCTTTGTGTACGACCCGGCAGATCGTATAACAGCATCGCAGATGTTAGATCAATGAAATCATTTACTTGGCAATTTCTAAGAGATTCTAGTTTCCATTCAGTTGAATAAGTTGACACCGTTCGTAAGGCCACCGCAAATATTATACCTACCCACATCATTTTGGGCCATCTAGTCATGACCATTTCCTGTCTCGTACTTCACCAAACCTTAAGCAGTTGTTAAATTTCTATACCCAGCTACTTTCGCACTTGATAAGGGCCAAAGCTTGCTGGGTATGTTCGGTGGTCCGTTCCTCCCTTGGACAGAGGTTGATATATGTTTATGTTTCTCTCATTTCGAACAAGGAATCACCTACTCTTTGTTTTTAATCGTCTCCGTCGAATGGTTAAGTCAGCCATCCGGTGCAAGGGTTGACAAGATCTTTTGGACGAAGGAGCAAAGAAAATGGAATTCGGCAGTTGTACACTCCTTGAAAGCGATTTTTGAGGGTGAAGCTGTATATGAGCCCTGGCATGACATCACTTGTGCCTATATCATGTGCGAAATCGACCTTGCACCAACAACCAGTTTTTAGACGCTGTTTGCTGGTAGATTGGCAGGATCGGACAAGGTATATTCTTTGCCAAGCTTGCATTAGGTAACCCTTTTTGGGTATGCCGGCCAGAACTGTGGAAATAATTAAGACGACCGTTGTGGCATAAACGAAATCTTTTCGATGCATGATTCAGTCGCTTCCTAGCGGACATGCCAATGGTGCCTGGACACTGTGTTATTATCAGCCTTTTGAGGATTGCAATCGAAACGCACTACATATATCACCAGAAATTCATGAGGCGTCAACTGGTAATGTTACGTCAGTTATGACTGGTCTTTAGCTCAGGTGTAAAAACACTATCCGACTCGTTCTACAGTATAGATGGATAGGACTGTTGGGCGTTTACTGGTCATTTTCAGCGCGGTGTAGATTATTCTTTAAGGGTTATTTCATCATAGTGATTATTGGCCAAAGATCTTTTCCAGATAGTTGAGCCAGTTCTCGCCGAGAACTTTGCGCATCTTTTGCTCGGACCAGCCTGCTCTTGCCATGGCTTCTGCTAGCTTTTCACGCTCTGCCAGTGGACCCAGTGGCTTCACGACCTTCTGACTCCCCCATGGAGTCAAACGGCGAGCAAATCCCTTGTCCTTGTTGCACCAAGCCATAAATTCGCTAGGTCGACCGTGGCCCTCACTCGAATCAGAACCAATACCAAGCAAGTCTTCTCCAATCAAACCAATCACATAATCCAACGCGGCAACATAGTCGTCGATAGTACTATCGTTGCGTTTGGCCATATGCGGCCCAAACTGTGAAAGACCAACGAAACCGCCCTTTGATCCAATAAGCTTGATGAGGTAATCGGACTTATTTCGAGGGTGGTTGTTTAGTCCGCCAGGCAAGACGTGCGAGAAACATGGTGGCTTAGGAGAATAGTTTATGGCGTCCTCACTGGTCTTGGGACCTACGTGACTGGGGTCAAGTACGATTCCAAGTTTGCTCATTTCATCAATAACTTCGCATCCGAATCCAGTGAGCCCGGAGTCGTTCAGCTCGGTATAGCCGGCACCCGAGTAGTCCTGTGTGTTGTATGTGAGCTGCATTTTACGCACGCCGAGATCGCGGAATACGCACAGGTAGTCCAGTTGGTCTTCAATGCCAGCTGTATTCTGCCAGGAGAGTAAAACTGCCGTTTTCCCATCCTGCTTCGCTTTCCGTATATCGGCCACTGTGTGGGCCTGGACAATCAGGTCGGAATGCTCCTCGAACCATTTTTTCCACATGTACAATACTGGCAATTGATTGTCTGAAACGCTCCCACAATCCATACGTGCAGGATACCCCGGTGATACCACCTTTGTTCCAAGCCTCAAATATTTCCCTCGACCAATTAGCAATATTCAGCCCGTCGAAGTGCACGGCCGATTTGTAGATCTGTTGAGCTTCAGATTCGGACACCATCTTGTCGGATTATGGCATGATAAGAAAGAATACGTCAAAGTGACCTTTTCGTACACGAGGCAAGCAGGCGAAGAAACGGCCCTCAACTAGCGCCTTTTTTCACATCGCGTCGATAATTGGAAGAAATCATGGTGATGTGATCTCGGGAAGCAAACAAATCTTCAATGGGCGGAGGCTCCGACAAGATCTACCAAAAGCGGCAAGGCGTCAAATGATAAGGGCGAGCCCTTCGTTCCAATGATCACGCCATGCAAAAACACCAGACTAGCAAACAGCGCCAATCATGCTGACAGTGGGTGCCTCCCTGGAATGCACGATCCAGGACCAACACGAGCAGGCGCCTTCTCCCAGTCGCAGTCCCGAAGGTTCGCCATGGAGAGGCGGGGCTCTAGGTACCTAGCTGACGATGAAGAGCGCGTTTCAGCAGTTTCGCGTATCCAAACCTCCTCCGCGAAACGGCCGCCGAGCACAGCATCGACCAGGATCACAATCCACACCATTACCTGCCTCCGCTGCGCAGTCGACGACACCGACCGATTCCGAGACGCCTTCACGGAACCCTATCCAGTCTGCGTGTGAGCGATGTCGACGCCTCAAGAAGAAATGCACTCGTACGGAGGCAGAAGTGGCCTGTACCCTACGCATTGCGGCTTGGGTACCCTGCTCGTTTCCCAAGTCTGTCCAAAGGGCCCAGGAGCGCGAGCAGGCGCTCCAAGAACGCATCTCATGGCTGTCTCGCTTCGTAAATGAGGCTCGACTTCCAAATGCGGTGCCCGTTGAGTTGATCGAGACTAGCCATGATCTCACTATAGCCCAGGTTACTCAAACGTCTATCACCGCAGAGCAGGCATCAATTGACAAAGGTCATCCTTGGTCTGGGCCTATCCGGGAACAAAGATCTTCGGCCAGTTTTAGCAGGACGGAGAAGAGTAACCAAGACATATCCACCTGCCCAACTCTTCTTGACAAAGCCAAAGCCTCGCGTCTTGTAGATGCCTACTTCCGGCATGTTCAACGCGCCTATCCATTCCTAGATCGTGACCAGGTGATACAGTCTCTCAACTCTTGCTTCCGACCGGCAGCCGAAGACACCGTTTTTGTGGATATGACACGTATCCCTACCCGTCTAGCCGTTGTCATGGCCATCGGACGCACGACACTGCAGCGAGTGAACGAACTTGGTAATACCTCTGTCCCTATTTTCGACATCCCTGAAAAGGAAATCATGAGTGTTTGTGTAAGAACGATCTCACATCTGTAGAGATTCTGACCTTACTCGCACTGTATTCTCTTTTTGAGGCACATAGTATACCACCAGGGTCCATTGTGGGGATTCTATCTCGCAAGGTCATATCCATGGGCCTCATGCGAGACAGTGGCTCTTCCTATGAGATCTCGCAGGTCGAGCTGGAGCGTCGTCGACGACTTTTTTGGTCAGTTTATGTTCTAGACCGCATGATAAGTGTCTCGTACGGTCTTCCACCTAGTATCAACGATGAAGACATTGCTGTTCCGTTGCCAAGCATTACTGTCGCCGAATATGCGTCTCCAGATCGCCATTACTATTCCATGATGCTACAGATTAACCGGCACGTTGTCGCTCTGCGACGTCTGGAAGGGAAGATTATGCAGAACATCCATCTTTCATCCACGCAGCGACTTGCTGCAGTCAACCCATCCATGTCAACGTCCTATTATGAAGACAGACGCAGGGAGATAGATGATTGGTATACTCAAGGCTGTCTCATGTCAAGTTCTGCGATGAATGACAATGACCACCTACCTTTTCATAATACTATTACCTGGCACAACGTTCGCTATCAGAATCTTTACGTGTTGTTATATAGTCCTTCTAGGCTCAACGCGGACCGTTCAATGGAAGAGATCGAAGAATTGCAAGCGGCTGCACGAAAGTATGTGCACTCCAGTCTTATCTTGCAGCGGCAGAATCACCTCCCGTTGAACTGGATCACGTTATGTCGATTTCTGATGATGGACGCCGCTTTGTTTTACTGCTACATATGGCGGCTTAATCACATCTTATCTCCTGGGGGCGTTCATATGGGTAGTACACATGAAACTCAAGCGTCTCTCTTGTCAACAGCATCCCCTAGGTCTACGACAGGAGTTCAATCACACCTGTATGAAATCGCGAACGATATGGCTATGTGTATAAGGATTCTGGACTCCTTTTCTGAAGAGTGGGGAGCCGTGAAGCGGGCCGCAGCCATCTTTCGACGATTTGTCGACTGTGTAGTCGCGGAACAATCTACCCTATTTGTGGGAACCACTGCTCGCAATAACCAGGGGCTTGAATCTGTGAGTTGACATTACGATCCCGTTCTTGAAGCTGTGATGACCGCCCTGGTTCTGGATGTCCCTCTTAATGACGAGCAGTCGCTTTTGCTCCAGATAATTTGGGAGCAAATTTATGAATTAATGAAGGATACCCTGGGAGAGACCACCATATATGTGTATGCTGTAAAAGAATTTGAGTCGGCAGCTGGTCTGATGAAGACAGGCGTTGGCTCCAGGTTATTTCCCTCTGAGAACTATGGGAGGGCATCTATTACGACTGGTGAATTTCTAAATCCTCATCTCTCAACGGATAGATCTGGCCGGGGTATGAGCTTGGGGCTGGATGTTATGGATGACCTAGGTCTTGGTGTTCTTTAATAGTACCAGCGTCTAGTATCACTGTTCCTTCTATCAACTCCTGAATTATTAGGCAGTTCTGTGAACAAGCACTTGTACATACTGCGTAATTCTTGAGCGTCTCCAACGAGAGATTAAACAATTGTTCAATCTAAAGCACACCTCAATTGCTCCTCGCTATAGAATGATATAAACGAGGGCTAAGTTCCTGTTGGAAAAAGATCGATAAGGGTTGGCGTTCTTGCTGGTCGGGATTTGCTGTAGCCTTCCCAATACGGCAACCAAGGCGGAGATGCTCCGACTCACGATAAGCAGAAAAGATTGTGATTCTGCGCAACAGCCAACAGGAATGGTGGAATCATGCTGTTGAACTCATCGCTAGCATCGATGTCGCAATCACATCGACGCGGTCTATTCTTTCTTTGACCGGTTTGATATTGTAGGTGTGTTGCTGGGCGCGAATGATGTGTGTAACCCAGTTATCACGGCCAGTACTTAAGGATGCGCGGAGCACCAAATCTATGAATCCGGCAACTCATAAGAACACTCACATTTGAGGTTTTTCGAGGCTGGAAACCCACTTCAAGCGATATGTCGGTGCCGGATGTGGAACGCAAAACGATCAAGAATACAGTCACCAACCCTTCAGAAAGCGAAGATGATTATCAACATTCCCAGCGCCAGCCTCTGAGCAAGAGAATTCTAGGTACAATCTGGGACTCGCTGGATAAGTCTCCTGAGGAGAGAAAATTGATTGCGAAGCTGGACTGGTGGATTCTTTCCTATGTCTGTATTGCTTACTTGATCAAATACCTCGACCAGACCAACGTACGTTCAGTGCTGTTTTTACGGCTTCTGCATTGGATCAATCTAATTGATTTTCGGTCGCACAGGTATCAAATGCATATGTATCGGGAATGAAAGAAGATCTCAAATTGAGCGGAAATGACTTGAATTATCTTACAACCTATTGGACTATTGGATATATCATTGGAAACCTTCCCTCTCAGATCATTTTGACCAAAGTCCGCCCGAGTCTCTGGCTACCGACCCTGGAAATCATTTGGAGTGTTCTGGTGATTGGCATGGCCGGCACTAAAAATGTCACTACAGTCTATACATTAAGGTTCTTTATTGGTTTACTTGAGGCATCTGCCTACCCGGGAATCATGTCGCTGCTTGGATCGTAGTATACTCCTGCAGAGCTTGGAAAGCGCAGTTGTATTTTCCAAGCTTCTTCCAGTGCTGCGCAGATGTTCTCCGGGTATCTTCAAGCAGCTCTATACAAGGGAATGAATGGCCGTGGTGGTTTGTCAGCCTGGCAGTGGCTTTTCATCTTCGACAGTATCATTGGAGTTCCCATCGCCTTGTACAGTTACTAGGCTGTTCCAGACTCTCCATCAAACACACGAAGCCGATGGCTTAAGCCAGAAGAAAGAGAACTGTCCATAGGCAGAATGAGATCTGCTGGACGCGCTCCTCTAGGAAAACTCACGCTTCGCACATTCCTCGACGTCAGGCGTACCTGGGCGGCGTGGTTGTTCTCTCTATTGTTCATTGACCACGTTTGCGGAATCCGAATTTACGCATACTTCAACATCTGGCTGAAATCAACAGGGCGTTATAACGTTGAACAAGTCAACCTTATTCCCACAGCTGGATATGGAGCACAAATAATCTTTACGTTGTCGTATGCTTGGGTCAGTGATGCTTTGCAGATGCGATGGCCGGTCGTTATTTTTGCCGCAATGATTGCACTTATCGGAACCATCATCCTTTCGGTATGGCCAGCAAATAATATCCCTGCAATGATGACAGGATGGGTTCTCACATTCCTCGAAACCGGTGCCGGTGCTTTGATTATTGCCTGGATCAATGAAATGTGTGCTTACTCGACAGAGCACCGCATCCTCATTATAGGCTTTGTAGAAACCATGGCTTTCACCTTCAATGCTTGGGTTCCTCTTTGGCATACCACACTGCGCAATCTCCTCATTTTACTGTTGGGTACAAGCTACCTGCCATGTTTTTCGCGTTGGAGATCGTTTTGACGTTGTTAATCGCATATGTTGCGAAGCGGTGGAATTTGAAAGAACAATATACCGAACGAGTGGAGACTCGACTAGAACAGCAGGAACAGGGGTTATCGACAGGTGCATCAGTTGACAAGTAGATCTGAGTTGAATTATAAAACTTATCCTTAATATAAACTGTATACTAGCACTCAGTTGAGTAGTGGCCACACGTAGCATGAAATCCCTTGGCATAATATGTCGCCGAAACCGAGCTTGATATAATGTATGTGGGACTTGATGACCTGTAACGCAACCTTTGAAGGCCCTAACATCAATTTGGTATACAAAGCCTCGTCTCTTCGTGCAATAGTGTTTAGCCATGGTCCTTTGTCAGGAGTAGAGATATATGAATAGGCCTGAGTTTTCGCCCCTTAGATTTCTTGTCTCGGAACATACCTAGATGTGAAGGAGGTCATGGGCATAGAAAAGGGGAGTATCTCGAAATTCAGAGATAGACTGGTATTTGAACTTGCAACATGTTTGCCTTCTTTCCGCTTTTATTTAATATCACTTTCATGGGCAGTAATTACAGACATACCCTGTAAACAATGTTCAAGGTATCAAGTTGGGCGCATGATAGACAAATAATCCTGATAAAGCAGGTGAGAGTTGTCCCTCAATATAATTCCACAAGGTTGACAGCAATCATACATGACAAGAACACCTAAATATAACTCGTTCTAACACAGAGATTCTGCACTCTCATATATCATTTGATTAACAGCAAAAGGTAGTAAATTAAACAGCAAATTACGCAGGACAACATTTTACAGAGGTTGATTTTTCTTTGCCACTTCGTCATGTAATTGCTGGTGTAATATGTCACATACAGTTCCGAATGAAAGCTTGCTTGTCCGCGAGCTTGACATAGCTTCATAAAAAATCCAACCATAGCAGTAGCCTGGATCTATGATTGTGTAGGCATATCCAAGTCCACTTTATCCCCTTGTAACGCATCGTTCCTCTTCCATGCACTCGTTACCGTCTTTTGTTGTGTATAGAAAGACAAAGCTGTCTTGCCGTTGAAAGTATTGGCGCCTCCACCTGCGATACTTTTTTTGTTCCCTGTAAAGGCAAACATTGGCAATGGCACTGGAATTGGTACATTAATGCCCAACTGCCCTACTTCAGTGAGAGTCTGGAATTTCTGAGCGCTGGGTCCAGATGCAGTGAAGATGGCAGCCCCATCTCCGTACTCATTCGCATTCACGAGGTTGATCGCTTCGTCTAGATTCTTCACCTCGACGCAAACAAGCACTGGCCCAAATATCTCTTCGCGGTAACATTCCATGTGTGGTTTGACATTGGTGATGATTGTTGGCCCGACCTTGAATACGCAGTCAGTAATTTTCAATTAAATTTGAGCCGTAACATTTAAAGGAATGGACGACATCGAGCGTAATAAAACTTCATAGGAAGGGGTGCAGGAACTGAGATTCAAAGGATATGTTCATGATAACGTACCCAATTTCCAGCTGGGTATCCAGGAACTTTGTAATTGCGGCCGTCGAGGAGTATTGTAGCACCTTCTCGCACCGCATTTCCAATGATTTTTTCAATTCGTTGTTTGCTCTCTGGGCTAATTACTGGGCCAAGATCGGCTCCCTTTTCAAATCCCCCAGAGACTTTCAGCGCCTGTGCACGAGCCGCAATTTCAGGTATCCAACTCCGTGTATCCCCAACGGTTACGAGCGCACTCAGCGCCATGCATCGCTGGCCAGCAGCTCCAAAGGCGGCAGCTGTGACAGCATTCAAAGTATCCTTCCTGTTGCAATCTGGAAGGATGACAGCATGGTTTTTAGCTCCTAAGTTAGCCTGCACTCGCTTGCCGTTCGCTGATGCTCGCGTATAGATATATTCCCCTACTCGGTTGCTTCCCACAAAGCTCACTGCTTTGATAAGAGCATGGTCGAGAATAAAGTCGACAGTTTTATGTTTGCCATGGATGATATTCAGAACGCCGTCTGGTAGGCCTGCTTCTCGCATCAATTCAGCCAATATAATGGCAGCTCCTGGGTCTCTCTCAGATGGTTTGAGAATCACACAGTTCCCTGTTACAATTGCGGTAGGAATGGACCACAGAGGGATCATTGCGGGAAAGTCTGGTTGATGTAAAGAAAAATTAGTATATGTATCTACTTCCAGAGGTCTTCGATTAAAGAAAAAAATCTGTAGGCGTAGGAGGACAAGGGTAACGGAGAAGGAAATGGCAATGTTACGTACTGAATGGACAGATAGCGGCCACAACACCCAACGGCTCTCTGTAGGTTCGTGTTTCCATATCTTGAGAGACCCCGAGAATATCACCAGTAAGCTGGGATGTAATACCGCAAGCAGTCTCAGCAACTTGAATTCCCCGAAGGACGTCTCCTTTTGCGTCAGCGAACGTTTTACCTTGCTCAAGGGTAATACTAGCTGCGAGGCGATCCCAATTTGTCCGTATTAGAGCGACAAAACGGAACATAATCTGCTGGCGTGTCATAATACTTGTTGCTTTCCATTTTGGAAACGCTTCCTGAGCACTGAGAACTGCAGCTTCAAGCTCTTCGTCTGTATTTTGTGGTACGCTTGTAACCACTTTGTTGGTCGCAGGGTCACATACATCATACCAAGTGTCGGAGGTAGACTCAATCATAGCATTGTTGAGGAAATGAGGACTTCGTGCTGAAGAGTTGTTGAGCTGATGATGAGTTTGATAACGTGTGGCACCATCCTCGGGATGGGATAAGTGTTGGCTAGTTGCCAGAAGGCGTTGCTGCGCTGCTATGTATAGGCTCATTTCCAAATAACAATTTTGATGGATTGAATTCAGCTGATAGGTCTTTTTTATTGTTGCTTTTCTTTTCCTTTCTCCCTGCCCTTGTGAGACAACTGTCCAAAGTGACTGACTAGGAAATGGAGGAGCAAGCTTAGGGTTTTATCGCCATGCCCTTTCACTGCTTACTGAAACGGCACAATTTGGTACTGGAAAGAGGGGAAAGCCATCAACCAAGGCTATTCGCCTGATAGACGTGTTTTATTTCACCTGTTGCTGAGCAGCAAGCCCGGAGTCAGGTCCGGGCTCTATGTATGTAGGGTAAGCCGGTCCGCTCCTCCGATACGGTACTCCGAGGTGGTTTCCACAATTTGGAACGCCATGAAAATAAAGAAAGATGCTACAGTCGAGGGTTTTCAACTCACAGGACTTTATAGAACTGTCTGTTATTGGGTGTAGAAATATATTCTTCGCAGGGAAGAATATCCATCGGAGACACGGTCATGGCGCCCCATCCATTGATAGGCCTTCGCGTGCTCGAGTTCGCAGGGTTGGCTCCTGGTTCGTACAGTAGCAATCATGAAGATTGAAAAAGCGCTGACGGGGCTCATAGTACCTTTTGCCGGAATGCTACTTGCTGATTCCGGAGCCTCTGTTGTTAGAATTGACCGCCCCCCACGCGTATCTGCCAATCTACCAGCCCATCCAACCCCTGATCTCTTGACGAGGCGAAAAAATTCCATCGCCATTGACTTGAAGGTTCAAGCTGGTGTCAATTTTGTGAAGCAACTTGCCAAGAAAGTGGACATTATTCTTGACCCCTTTAGACCCGGCGTCTTAGAGAAAATTGGATTAGGACCAGATGTGCTTTGTGCACTCAACTCCAGATTGATAATTGGTCGTATGACTGGTTTCCGAAGAGATGGTCAATATTCTAGTATGGCTGGACACGACATTAATTATCTCAGCGTGTCAGGAGTGTTATCAATGATCGGTCGTGCCGATGAAAGACCTTATCCTCCACTGAACCTTATTGGAGACTTCGGTGGTGGTGGATTGATGCTAGTCACTGGTTTACTTCAGGCCCTATACAGTAGAGAGAAGTCTGGAAGAGGTCAAGTTGTTGAGGCCAATATGGTAGACGGAAGTTCTTATCTTGCGTCAATGCCGAGGCTGGGTATCAAGACTTCTATGTGGGATAAGGAGCGTGGACATAATGTCTTGGACGGAGGTTGCCCTTACTACGACACATACAAAACAAATGACGGCAAGTACGTGGCAGTGTAAGTCACAGCTCGGCCTTTCTCAAGTTACCCTACCTTCCGCTATCTCGGTAACCGTCATCTGGATCTAATTCTTTAATTACTAATTGACCATATTGACAGGGGCGCATTAGAGCCTCAATTCTTTAAACAGCTGATCACAGGCCTCGATATTGATGAGAGGCAGCTTCCAAAACACAGGGAGGACCCTAAAAACTGGCCGGAGCTGCGCGAAACTTTCCAGCAGGTCTTTGCAACAAAAACCCGATTTGAATGGGAGAAAATTTTTGATGGTACGGATGCCTGTTGTACACCAGTACTTACGCAACAAGAACTTGAGAAAAGTGGTTATAACCAGCGCCCAGCTGTAACATTAGAATCCACACCCGCATTTGCCATGACTCAATCTCCTTCAAGTGATAGGAGTTACGACGGTCAAGGGCAAGGCGTTGAGGGTGAAGGATGGACAGGGGAGATACTCTATCCTGGAATAGATGGAGAGGCAGTTATTATACAGTGGACTGGTTGGACACGAGGAAAAGACTTTGAAATCCAGAACGGTGCATTGATCTGGTGCCCCCTTTCCAATTTATAGATTCAGCTAGTTTGGGGTGTCATCTTATATACAGCTTTGAATGACAAAATTGTGCATCAATTAAAATAAGCTAAAATTATGTCATGTGTACATATATATATAAATCCCAACTGGTGCTACATATTATGTACATATATGCGCCTGTGAGTCATCCAATCATTTACCAGAAAGTAACTTACCCTAGTTGAATTTCTAAAACAACTTTTCATTTTTCATTTCTTGCTCTGAATTCACATAATATGAGAAAGTCTAATTCTTTAATGTATTGCTGTATTCCTAATACAAGACTGATAACAAGAAGATGTTGGGCTTAAATTTTTGCGGATGGCCCTGTTTCACACCAAATACCTTCATCCAACAATCTGTAAACAACGGAAAAGTCACAGTTTCTAGTCTCCCGATTATTTTCTAAAGCTGTATAGATTTCTTCAGCCTTGGGTCCCAAAAGCAAGGGAGCCTTTGCGTCAGAAGAAGCATCAATTGCTAAACGAAGGTCCTTGTTCATATGGCCCACAACGAAGCCCCCCTTGTACTTTCTTGAGGATGGGGCGGCACCCAGAACGCCTGGAACTGGGTTATTTACTTCACTCGACCAGCACCTTCCAGTTCCAGAGTTGATGATCTGGGCAAGAACAGCTGGATCAAGACCGGATTTCATCCCAAGGTTCATGGCCTCGGCAGTTGCAATGTTACTAATAGCTAGTAGATAGTTGTTTGCCAGCTTTGCTACAAGTCCGGTACCTTGTGGTCCACAGTGGAAAATTCGTTTCCCCATCATCTCAAGAATGGGTTGTACCTGTTGAAAGTCTGCTTGTGTCCCTCCTACCATAAAAGTCAACGTTCCAGCCGACGCTCCCACCACACCTCCGGACATAGGCGCGTCAATGAGACGCCCTAAATTGGACTCAGCCAGAGCTTTATGAATAAATTGTGAGCTTTTAGGGTCAATTGTCGAAGTATCGATTATAAGTCTGGCAGAGCGGTCAACTTTGGAGCCAACTTGCACAACTTGGTTGTATACAGTTTTCGCAACAGGGGGATTTGGCAAGCAGCTGATGATAATATCCTATAGAATGAAAATGATTAGAAATGTTCCAAAGCCCTAATACGGAATGTTCATAGGATGTAATACACAATTCCTGCCTATCTCTGCCACACCTGTAGCGACTTTAGACCGGGCCAAATCAGTGGCTACCCGCTGCGCTACTTCAGGATTTGCGTCGTAAATAAAAAACTTATGGGATGTAGGGAGCTTGGCATGAAAGTTTCGGGCCATAGGGCCCCCTTAATGAGAAGCTTGGTAAGTTTCCGGATGATGATCCAAGAGAAGCGGCAACAAAAAAAGAAAAAGGAAAAGAAAGGTGTAGTGTCACCTACCCATCTGGCCGAGCCCAATAAAGCCCCATATTTTTGGGATGTCCGGGGAAAGCATGGTTTCCAGTGTGCACAGAATGCAGGGAAATCGGAACTAAAGCATAAAGACAGTCAGGTTTCGACCGTAAACACTGGTCAGAAATTACTGCTTTCCTGCCTGTAAGGCAAGGCAGGAGGAGGTTAAAATAATGGGCATTATGAGCACTGCTTTCTTCGATAAGACGTGGTCAATGGCATATATCCTCGGCCCTGCCGCTTATGGGTTTTCAAGGGAAATAGTATGGCCCTGTCGTCATCCCGTTGTGCTTATTCTCTAGCCCCGACGTAGCGCTAGGTGTACATGCATTTAAGGAGGGGCGACTTACTACTATCGGTTGGTTCGTAATGAAGAGCGGAAAACGGACCGGGATCCGGGTCTCAATTAGAGACCTCGGGAGAGCAACATCGAAACAACTTCTCATATAGCTCTTTAGAGAGAGTTATTGATGTAATAGAATAGAAAATTAAATCCAAGGTTTTCTTTCTTACGAACCTCATCTCATTGACCTGAGAAGTGTTGAAGCTAAAGTCATCTGTCAAAATGGAACTTAGTTCCTGTGTTAACGTACATACCTTGTCGCCAACGCAGTTTTTGTCGCGGGCTGCTGCTATAGAACCAGAGGTAAATTTTACTGTTATCAGTATTGTCTGACGCATTATTTAGCTAACAAGACGCGAACTCTCTCAGGCAACGGCAATTCATCATGTGAGCTCCAGCAAAAACGTCATTCGTCGGTCTTATAAAGACTTTGCAAGACGGGCCAGTGGGTTGGCTTATTTCCTGCGAAGACGAGGATTCCGAAGGGTTGGTATCTTGGCCACCAATACACCGGCATTTCTAGAGTCCATCTTCGGGATCGCCGGTGCTGGTGCGGTAAATGTTGGTATGTAGAAGCAAGGAAGAAACGAGATGAGCAGGACAGGTTAACAATATTGATGAAACACGTATAGCAATTAACTATCGTCTTCAGCCTGATGATATAAAATACATTTTTGAGCATGCCGAAGTGGACATGATCATTGTTGATCACGAGTTTGCGCATATCTTGAATGACTTTAGATTAGCCCATCCTCATGTCCCCTTATTAGTCGATAGCGACACAGACGGCATTTCCGGGCCATTCGACATGGCTATCGCAGAGGGTCAAGCAATCGACCTTCAAAATGGTGATATGGGCTGGTCTGGACTAGAAACTCAAGTCCCACAAGAAGATGCTATGCTCGCCATTTCATATACAAGTGGCACTACTTCCAGACCCAAGGGCGTTGTGTATACCCACCGCAGCATTTATCTTGCGGCGCTTAGTAACGTCATTGAGTCTGGATTATACTCCGACGATAGGAGGTGCAAGTATCTATGGATCTTGCCGATGTTTCATGCTATGGGTATGTTGTGTTAATATGGGTCCACGCTAGCCCTACCGTCACTGATTTGCGACCAGGTTGGACGTTTCCATGGGCTGTAACTGCTGTCAGGGGTACACATTACTGCCTTCGGAAAGTCGACTATCCGCAGATATGGTCATTGTTAATCCACGAACAGCTTACCCATTTTTGCGCCGCTCCCACAGTAAACAGGCTTCTCTGTCACGCAAAGGAGGCAAAACGCCTGTCAAATCCAGTTTCGGTAACAGTGGCCGCAAGCCCACCATCTGCAGCTCTGTTTGATCAGATGACCGCACTCAACTTGAACCCAGTTCATGCCTATGGCCTTACCGAGACTCATGGGCCCATAACAAGGGCATACTATATACCCCAGTGGGATGAACTTCCGGCCAATGTTCGATACCAGATGATGGCTCGACAAGGGCATGGAGTTGTTGCGGCATTGCCAGTACGCGTGATCAAACCCGGGCTGCCAGAGGGGGAGCTAGTGGATGTTCAGCGTAACGGACAGGAAATTGGTGAAATCATTTTTCAAGGAAACCTCTGTGCCCATAGCTATTACAAAGATAAAGAGGCCACCAGAAAATTGTTTGAGGGGGGCTGGATGCATTCAGGAGACTTGGCAGTATGGCACCCCGATGGTGCAATTCAAATATTGGATCGAGCCAAAGATATAATTATCAGCGGTACGTGGGACTAGATTTCGATCTACGCGAGTACGCTTGGTTTAAATGTGCTTTTGTTACTAAGAAGTGAATAGGTGGCGAGAACATTTCTTCGGTTGCAGTGGAAAACTTCCTAATGGATCACCCGGACATCATCGAAGCTTCCGTAGTAGGTGCTGCCGATGAAAAATGGGGCGAAACTCCCAAAGCATACATCACCGTGGTACCTGGCTCTAAGATAACACCTGCAGACGTCGTCTCATGGGCTCGTAACAAATCCAAGATCGGTAAGTTCATGATGCCTCGGGAAGTTGAGATCATATCGGAGTTGCCGAAAACAAGCACTGGCAAAATCAAGAAGAAAGTGCTACGAGAAGCGGCAAGGAAGACTTCAAGGAAATTATCCAGATTATGAAATGTCTAGTATCAGTTCATGCTCTTTTATTGGCTTGAAATATTCTATTTACAGTAGACACAGTGGCGTTTCACTGGGTCTCACAGAGTCCCAATAGATTATACGATAAAATATTTATTCAAAGGCCACTACCTTCCTAAAAGTATTATTCATTAGCAAATGCGTTGCAATAATCTATCTTTTGAATCCAGTAGTTTCGTCATAACAGTAAATTAAGAACGGACATGTTATCTACATGCACTGCTCGGCGGCTTTCGCGGACCGCAAGCTCCGTGCTTCAATTCCACCTAGGGCAAATATATTATAGTAGCTAGCCGAATAAAAGCACTGGATTACATCCTCTCTTTATCGAATGGCTATAATCAAATCTATTGATAACTATCTTGATAACATGCTGGTTTATCCCTTTCCTTGGTAAATCTATTCCAAACCAAACCCTCTGCGACTTCCAAAGCAGAAAAAGCAGGTGGAAGAAAAATACGGGAGGAAGGAGCTCGAAAGATAAAATGAGCAAAGAAGAAATAGACAAGCTAGGATGTATCCAAGGAACAAATCGCCAGAAGCAGAAGTCAGCTCGTGCCTTCGGTGCATGCGCGCGTTGCAATAAACGAAAGGTGCGATGCGACCGTTCTCTCAAGAATGGGGGCTGCACCAACTGCTTTTTGGACAATGTCGAATGCGTTGTAAACAAGAATCTTAAGAGACATCCAGTCCTCTATGCAAAAAGACCACACAAGCGGAAAGCAATCACGAGGATCCCCGATAGAGAAACTTGCCACCACGACTTTGACCATACAAACCAAGATGGCGAATTATCCCAGTCAAAAAGGAAACAAAAGGAGCAGTTTAATGAGGTTGATAACATAAGCACGCTTGTCGGTCTCTCTGAAACAGATTTCGAATATCTATATTCCAAAGGCGCTTTCACATGGCCCGGAGATGAATTACGTCAGGTTCTTTTCGAAGCATACATGACTGTTGTACATCCCAATATGCCCATTTTGGGGATTCGGCAGATCATCGAGATCTTCTTATCCAATGACGGGCCTCGGGAGAGTTTCAGTTTGTTTTTAGGACAAGCCATGATGGCAGCGGCATCAACGGCTGTCATGGTAGAAAAAATAGAGGCTTTAGGCTTCTCATCTCGTCAGTCGCTGACTGAACATTTTTTTCAAAAAGCTAGAGTATGTGATTTTTTCTTCATGTCTTACACGGATGGTATATGCACATAACCCCATTCATTTCTCGCTCATTCATTAGGGGTTGAAAGCTAATAGACCATCTCTCTCTCTCTATTAAAGGCTTTGCATCAAGTAGGATACGAGAATGACGCCATAGCAAATACACAAACCATGTTGTTGATGAGCTTTTGTCACACGATTGAGCCCGCCTTCGAAAAGGATGCTCAATATTGGCTTTCAAATGCCATTAGCATGGCGTACCGCGCTCGCCTGCACCAAGACTGGCGCCATCACTTCCATTTTCTGCCCCGTACCGAGATTGGATTACGAAAACGACTCTGGTGGACCTGTTTTCTACAAGATCGTCTTTCACACGTGGATCGCCCGCGTTGTATTAATATCGAGTCAAACGATATCGATGTGCCGAGTCTCACCTCGAACGATTTCGAATCAGTTAATTTTGTTCCGTCGTTGGATTTTTTCAGGAATATGGCAGTTGATATCTTTTCTTGCGAGAGGTTTGCCGGTGCTTTTATTCACAAAATTGCGGGGTTTGTTTATTGTGAGAGTTGGGGCGTATATGGAAAGCAAATGGTTTTTGAATTTTAATTACCCTATGCAATACTTGATGTCTAAAGTTTGTGCGCTGACAACACATATACAACGCGGAGACACTGATTGCGAGATGAGCTGCTGAAAATGGTAGGCAAATATGTTCTATGGCTATCATAGACCTTGAGAGAATCGTGTCTCCTTTCTCTTTATTACCTAGGTAGTAGTTGGTATATATTTTGGGTAAATTTTACCATTGCGGCTGTATTGAGGCCATTAAGGTTAAAATTTTGATATTTTCATCATCGTCGCCATCTTTCTTATGGTCACTCGTTCTTATTGTAAGATTTATCAAGATATTATCCCGAGCAAGCCTAATGAGTACGAAGATCAAGTAATATCATCCCAGAACTGCCATATAAGTAATACATCCACCAACCCAACGCCCTTAAAAAAAGCAAAGAGTAGCCATCATTCACCAAACATCGATATATCCATGATTAGACTATCTAGGCTATAATTCTGATTTTCTCTGCCCCCATCCTCATTCTCATCCATCAGATCGGCTACTTCGAACCATCCAGGGGCGTTCTTCTGGCCAACGAGCCGCGAAGACGGTTGCGCATACCATGCTGAAATCCTCTGGCTTCCACTCTTGATCACAGTCGAACAAGACGACGCAGACGAGAACAGTTCACCTGCCCGAGACTTCATATCCAGGACGCTGCCACAACGCTCATCTCGAGGCAATCCCGCCATCTGCACAGTCCAGATTAGCCTACCTAAGCCTAGATATAAAAAAGCACCAACATTCGACCCCTGCTATACGCACACATTGCGCATTCAATTTGTTTTGAACAATATAATATCCTCCTAATTCTGGTAGCCGCGCCTCACCAATTATCCTCCTTCCTGGCGACTGGAATATGCACGGACAGCTGTCGAGATAGCAGTTGCTGCAGGGTTCACCATCGCCAGGGACGAAGCAGCGAACATGGCGTTTGCGACATGTCTGACAGGCAGCCCTGGCTCGCGGATATTGTGATTTCTTCATTTCTAGGTGGAGGGTGTTGGGGCTAGCCATGACTGTTCGACTCGTTTGAAGGTATGCTAATAGATCACTGTCTACGTTTCTGGTGGAATTGGCCCGGGTCGCTCAATTTTTCTTCGTTTTTTTTTTGAAAAGGAAAATATAAATGACAAAAATGTGGTAAGCAATGGGGTCTCATGTTAAATTTTAGAAATATGTGGCAAGCAATCTCCGGCCCCAGCGGACCGAGTCCGGACCGCTCGCTGAAGGGGTTGTTCGATGAGTCAAGGAGTTGGGGCCGCACATCTATAAAATAACTATAAAAAAGAAGGAAAGTTATATAAAGATTTCGCCATTTTAAATCTTAATGAGTAAGGGCAATACCTAATGGATTTTTATAGCATCTAGCTGAGAGCATACCTTCCAGGGGGGCGTAGGGGCCAGGGCTCGGTGTAAACCGGTATTGATTTTTTTTCACAACGCTATATAATCTTTTTTTATAAAAATCAATGTTAGAGAAATATTATAGCAATATTAAAAATTTGTATTTCCAAGTGCACAGAACGTAAAATACGAACTTTGTGGGTAACTCGCTTATTGGCTTCCATAAAGGTGCGCGAGGAACATTACCGTACATCGCGGCTCTTGAACCTGGTAATTGATACACTGATAAATCTCGCAATTGTGTTGCAGTTTTGCTTCGATCCTTTTTAGAGAGATTCAGAGATTTGAAATTCCAATCTCCTAGTATCTTGCCAAACGACATCACATATGTAGTGTTCATTAGTGACCTCTCACCGGTAGCAGAGCACCTGGGTTCTCTTTCGTCCCAAGGTAATAGGAGAGGTCACTACCATCAAACTCGCCTACGGTGAAACCAGTACCGAGAAACTCGAACGGGTTGCGACTCAAGTATCGTATATCATAGTCCTCATACCTCGGCTCTGCGAGCAACTTAAAGAATACCAGCCGAGATCCAGGGAACATAGTCAATGGCCCATCATTCCTACCTCGTTTAAACCAACTAGAACAATTGGAGCTCCAAGCTGTGCGCTTTAAGAAGAGGTCTGCGTGCTCTACAAAAGCCTCTGCTCTTTCACGACGGGGTGCCAGTGATCGAATGTTTTCTGTTTGCATCTTCGTAATTATTGATAGTATGTGTGCGGATAGTAGCTCGATGATAGGTAGAAAGGAACCGTGTCCAACGGGGCCATAAGCGCCTCCCATTGTCCAGTAATTTGGAACTAGGAGATTTGTCAGTTTGTGTTGAACTATTCAAGATATTGTCATGAAGAGATGGCTTACTTTCAGGCACTCCAATTGCGAGATATGAAATCGGCTTCTCGGCATATAGGTCCTGAATATTCCTACCATTGGCTACTACAGGGAATCTAGGACTCCACGATGTATCGAATCTATGATATAATTAGTCTTTCGCCTGAAAGCCATTAGGTCTCACTCACCCAGTAGCGCAGATAATAACGTCCACCTCATGTTCCACCCCGAGGTGATCAACGAATCCCTTGGGAGTTACTTTCTGCACTTCTCCAGTGAACGTGTGAACATGAGGCAGTGTCAAAGCTTCTAAAAACCCATTACCGGGCTATATTCACTGGTTAATTACTAAAAAAAAAAGCCTAACAATAAAGCATGCTTTGAGAAGTGGTTACTTACTGTCGGTCGTCTGCAGCCTACTGGGAATGTAGTCGGAATTATCTTTTCAGCCAGCTCGGGTTTGCCTTGTAACTTCTCTTTCATTTGATCGATCGCAAACTAGACGTCATAAAAGTGGAGTTATTAGCATATCCATATACGTCCCAGAAATCCATATTGAAATAGATCTAAATTACCTGTTTTGACTCAGCGGCTTCCGGTGTTCCATTCAGAATAAATTTGAACCGTTGATTGAGCTCATTCTCGATAGCTTTGCAGTAACCTTGGTACTTTAGATATCTCTCCGCAAAGTCCTGCTTTTGTTCGGGAGTATATTCGAAATTCGCACCATTAGGGCCAGCATACTTCTGCGCAAAGCCAGCTGTAATCCATGTAGGCGATCTCACCCAGGTGTATAGTTGAGAGACTTTGTTCGCAATATTGGCAATGACCTGGATACCGCTAGATCCGATTCCAATCACAGCAACACGTTTTCCATCCAGCTGAATGTTTGTATCGTAGTTTGCGGTATGACACAGTTTGCCTTTGAAGTCAGATAACCCCTGAATATTTGGCCATTTCCAAGCACTTTGATTGGCGATGAGATAATTAATATATAACACTAGGAAACCGGGATATTGGGCTTACTTTAGAATACCGCCTCCATTAATGAAGATTTCCGCACTATCAATGAAAGTCTGCCCACTAGTCAGATCTTTCACATGGACGTCCCATACCCCCTTTCCGTCGTCCCAGTATGCCCCAACAACCTGGTGCCGGAGCCTGAAAAACTTCGTAAGATCGAATCTATCCACGACGTCCTTGAAATACTGCCAGATTTCTTCCGAATACGAGTAGAAATGAGACCAATCAGGCTTTCGCGCCCAGGTAAACTAATTATTTAGGTTAGCTTCATGGATGATTGTGGTTGAATTCCTTTCAGTCGAGCAGAATCCACGGCACGAATTAATACCTGATAATTGACAGATGGAATGTCACATGCACATCCAGGATATCTACGCCATCGGTCTTAGTAAACTAGAGTTGTGAAAAAGATGGGGGTTAGAGAATCGGTACCTGTTCTCCAGCCATGTTCCTCCAATGTCCTCGTTTTTATCGTAGCATACCAGAGACACATCTTTCATTCGATCTTGAAGGAACTTGCTGAAGCAAATGCCTGATGCCCCAGCCCCAACGTAAATGACCCGCAACGGACGCTTTGTTCCGTAAAGCTGTTCCCTGATGCGGTATCCATGTTCGTTTTCCCTTTGCCATCCGTATTTGTCAGGCAAAGAATTGAGATAGTCGACAGAAGGTGGCGAGATGTCACCATTTTTCTTCTCAGTATCCATGATTGACGATAGCTAGAAGAGTTGGTATATCTTTGCAGTGGATAGATAGGTTGAGAAATACCAGTGAGTAAGAGGAATGCAAAAAGCTTACATAGGAAGATATTCGCTTTGCTTCTAGGAATCTTATGTCACTCTAGTTTATTTTGTCCACACTTTATAATATCGCTAAGGTCTAAAATCCTCGTCGCCTATAAAGACATATGGAGAAATTCGACTCAAAAAGGAGACACGAGTCAGGCTTTGACGAGCTGTAGTTGATTTTCCTAATAATTGATCCTTTGTAATGGGTATTACTAACTCGTGTGGGGGGAAGCGAAAATACCGAGAAGGCGTCTTATTTCCTTTTTCGCAGAGATAGTACGACCTGTGACAAGATCAATTTGTGCATTTAAAAGTCGGATAATTTCTGTGAAATGAGATGACGGCGGTAGAGACGGCGTCTCGTATCCTAAACGACTACAAACTAACACATGGCAAGAAACTTCACATGAATGGAAAGAGATGGCTTGCAACAACATTAAATCTAATAGCTTCATCTACGGCATACGCGGCCACAAGTGTGCCTTTTCGCGTCACGACAACACCACGAACAACCAGTATGCAGTCGAACGACCATCTTCCAAACGAGGTGACTCGTCCCATGTTTCCATGGCGACCCGCAAAAGGCCTCTTGTCGTATGGATGCGCTTTTACAGAGCTTCTCCATGCCAACCTCACCCGCATGAGAAAGGAGCGCGTCTTTGTCGTGGTGTCGAAATCACTCGCGGAAAATACCAATGAATTGAATAGATTAAAGGAGTGCTTGAGAACGAGGTTGGTAGGGGTCAAAATTGGGTTTCCGAGTCATCCACCATTTGAAGATGTTTTGAAACTTAGTGGTGACATGTATGTCTATTTTCTCTGCCAAAATGTCATCTCAATGGCCGACTTATCTGTAGCCAACGAGCCGATGCGGATGCGGTTGTTACCTTGGGTGCGTCTCTTTTCTCCTTATTTTTTGCGTTCTTGCGATTTTCTAAACCTTTGGATTTTTACTTAATTAATGTGTTCAATCAGGAGGCGGATCAATAATAGATGCTCTCAAGCTAGTCGCTTTCAGTATCGCCAACGGCGTCCATGACTTTGATAGTCTCGAGGGCCTTAGCAAGGCTACAGCATACACTATGGAAACTGAGAATGACTTCGCAAACTACACCGACTGCCTTGATATCAAACCTGCAGCATTAACTAAGATCAGTATTCCGACCACGCTATCAGCCGGTGAATACTCTCCGTACGCTGGCGCCGTCGACCCCCGAGATGGTGTCAAGAAACTTTTCGTCCACCAAAGCCTGATTTGTGAGGTAGTGATTCTCGACCCGGAGTTAACCAAAACAGTGCCTGAGTGGGTTTGGATGAGTTCAGGGGTACGGTCAATTGACCATTGTGTGGAACTTCTGAGCAGCCTCCGCCAGCATGAAACGCAGACAGAAGAGTCCGCTAAAAAGGGGCTTGTGATGGTCGCTCGCGGGTTGCTCAAGCTTCGACTGAATCCGCAAGACGTTGAGAGTCGGCTCGAGACTCAAATTGGCTCAAATTATGCTATGGATGGTATAAGTCTTCAAATTATCCTGCTATTTATCGATGGCTTATTCCGAACAACTTAGGTCTATCTCGGGGCATACACCTGGGTGCCTCGCATGCTATTGGCCATCAACTTGGGACTATGAATGTTGCTCATGGTTGGTATTCGATTTCTAGAAAATGCAACTATATTTAATAACGGAAAACCTACTCTTTAGGTCACACGTCCTGCATTCTCAGTCCCGCCGTGATGAAATATAACGCCTCCGCCAATGCACACCGCCAGAAACGTGCTTTAGATACATTGTGGGGAGACCCGTATATACGCGATGTCCTCGAACGGCGCGGTCTTATTCAGTCTCAAAGCGATTTGGGAGACACGCTTTATGAGTTATTTGGGGAGTTGGGTGTACCTCAGACATTAAAGGATGTGGGCGTTTCTGGTGAGCAACAACTCGAGACCTTGGCTCAAAGAAGCTTGGAAGATCCTTGGTGTCGAACAAATCCGATTTCTTTAACACGACCTGAGCAGGTCATGGAGATTCTAAGGAAGGTAGAAGGTTGAAATTATTCAGTCTCATGCCATATCATATAGTCAGCCACTATACTGAGAATATAGCTTTATCGAACATATCATAGCCTGCTTCGTAGTCAAATAGCAATGCACAGGTATAGACTAATTAACTTCTTTTGTTCTTATCCTATATATTGTACACTTACCATACTCTCTCAATGTCCATCTAAATGGTGCAAAGTACACTTGTGTTATATGACGTTCATGACATTGAAAGCCTGCTTAGGCTCTTTAGGTTATTTGTCACAGCATGGACAAAACTGATCAATCCCAAAAGCCTATTGAAATATAGACTTTCTTCCCCGCATCAAACCGAAAAAATGGTTAGGGTGAATGAATCAAAAGTAATTTAAAAGACGCCGACCTATTACCCCACGGGGAATGTCCCATACCCCTTAAGAAATTGCCTGGCATTACTGAATCGCTGCCGCTATTATTGTGAAATGATACAACAGCACTACATACACTTTCACAGTCAAAGTTTGAATCCTAAGCTAAATACAAAGCAAGGGATGATGGTCTCGGATATGTTCTTCTTTCAGTTGACCTCTTTTTACGTGTATCCCAAAAATCAACAAACCCGCTCAGAAAATTAACCTACATTACTGACCAAGATGGGACAAGTATCTTGGTTCAACTTATCTGTACGTTCTCTCCGACCAACCCATGAAGACCAATTAATAAAACCTTCCACAGATCGTACTAGCCCTCTGCTTGGGCAGTCTGACCTACGGCTACATTCTAGCTGTCATCACCAATACACTGGGACAGCCTGGATTCTATACTTATTTCAACCTTACCACGGACATAACGGATTCCGAGAAATATGACTATACCAACCGAATTATCGGCGCTATAAATGGCATCTTCTCTGCTGGTGGCGTCTTCGGCGCTATATTCTCTGCCTGGATGAGCGAGGGACATGGCCGGAAGAGAACTCTGAGCATAACAACCATCATTACGTTGATTGGGGGTGCCTTACAGACAGGGTCTGTCCACGTTGGGATGTTCCTTGCAGGACGTTTTGTATCTGGATTCGGAGCTGGTATATCCATTCTCTCTCCTTTAAACTTCATGGCGGAGTTGTTGACTATCTCAGGTATGTTAATCACTATCGTACCTGTCTTCCAATCCGAAATCGCGCCACCAGAGAGCAGAGGATTGCTGGTCTCATTGAACGGCGTTCTCATCGTGGTCGCTTATAGTCTGGCAGCATGGATTGGTGTGGCCTGCTACTTTTCGACAAATCTGGCGTTACAGTGGCGCTTCCCGCTCGCTGTACAAATTCTTTGGCCGCTACTTCTTCTAGCCACGTTGCCGATTGTTCCAGAGTCTCCTCGCTGGTGTAAGTACAGTCCACTATTTCTAGCATTTTCAGACTAACATTGAACTTCAAAGTACTTGCCAATGGAAATACACAGGCTGCCTGGGAAGTTATCTCCAAATTGCATCACGAATCAGCCGAAGGACTCGCTCGAGCCGAGTTCGAGCAGATGTTACAGCAAATCAGGGCTGACATTGCTGCTGCGGAGAACGAGAGTTTGTTCGATTTGTTCCGCAAACCTAGCTACCGCAAACGATGTATCTGTGCATTTCTTGTCATGTACGCCGGTCAGGCATCAGGGAATCTTGTTATTGCCAGTAAGCTTCAGACCTTCTTTATTCTACGATCCGGAAATTAACAAACATTTAGACTATAGCGTCATCATATACAAAGGCCTTGGGCAGACCGGCGTCATCCCGCTCATTCTAGCAGCCGTTTATTGCTCTGTATCGGTTTTCTTGAATTATTTATGTGCACTTTTCATCGATCGAATAGGTCGAGTCACTCTGTTTGGTATGTACCAATGGTATCTATCAGCGCATTAACAACCCACAAACCTCCTAACGGTAGATAGTTATCGGTCTTACCGGGTGCTTGGTATGCCTTTGTGTAGAGTCCGTCCTGCTTGCCGAGTATATCGCTTCATCAAATCAAGGGGGTCTGAAGGCGGCAACATTTTTCATATTTTTCTTCATTGTTTCGTACGTCCACCGACACCACATATATGTATGAGATATTGCTAATACTACACAGGTACGGTGGCTGTATCGATGCTAACACGTACGTCTACTGCGCCGAGATATTTCCTACCCACATTCGTCCACGCGGAATGGCATTATCCATGGTGACGTTGTTCGTGACATCGACGCCATTCCTGGAAGCCGCTCCGACGGCTTTTGCGACAATTGGGTGGAAGTATTACCTTGTCTTCATCGTCCTGACAGCCATTAATATCCCGATTACGTACTTTTATCTCCCTGAAGTAGGTTTTTCGTATCCCCCGTTTACTCTTCTTCTACTCTGAGTTTTATTGTAACACTAATTCGTTTTCTGGAAATACAGACCAAAGGCATCACACTTGAAGAAATCAGTGGGAAATTCGGGGATCATGTCATGATACATCTAAATGAGAGTGGAGGGAAGGTGGAACTAGTGAAGACTGAGAATGTAGATAAGGGCGCTGGAGTCAGGAGAAACGCAGATGTTGCTGGAGAAAGTTTATCAGTCTAAGCCGGATACTGCGTTGTTTGCAGGTTAGTCGATGTGTTCCTGCGTTT
>NHZS01000376.1:8785-84139 GCA_002775195.1 Talaromyces adpressus
AAATAACAAGAAAAACGGATGGCTTATAGGTCTGCTCTAGGGCAACATGCGAGAGGCCATTTCTAAAAAATCGTTTGATCTGCTCTGTAAGCGGAGCGATCGGTCAATTAAATTTACTGGAAATGTGGCTGCAAGAGATATACGTACAATCAAAATTAAACACTTAGCCTGAAAATCACTCGCTTAATTTCTCGTGCATATGCAGTTCGGTTTCGGCCAACTGCAAGGCTACCTAACTGACCAATAGGCGCTTTCATGCTAGGTGCTAAATCAATAGGCTGCGAGATAACATTTATCTCAAACCTTCAATACAACGGATAAATAAGCTCAACTGTTCAAGATCGTGCGATCTACCTTGGTAGATGAGGAGAAAGAATGACCAACGCACAACTTACCGATAGTCAAGCAGACGCTCTGCGAGAACTTACTGATCTCTGTTCCAAAGACGGCCTACTAATCCGGCCCCAAGGTCTTGAAGAAAATGACATGGTTAATGGACTGATGGACGAGGCGACGCTTCTGTATGTAAAGTCATCCAAAACGTTCAATTGCATTTACTGATACAATTTTCAAAGCCGTTTCTTAAAGGCTCGGAGTTTCGATGTACAAGGTGCTTTGAAACAGTACACGGAGTCTGCTACGGCGCATAAGAATAATCATATCGCCGAGCTATATGATGAAATAGATGTGAAGGTCTTCGAGGAAACTCGATCAATTGTGAGTTTGGAGAATTCCAATCCCGCCCAAGATACACATCACGTCGGAGCAGACTCGATTTGAATGTTTGATTCTGGATTTTTGATGGCCGGTCTGCTAACAATCAGAAGTACCCTCACTGGTGTGGCCGATTTAATAAACGTGGCCTACCCATCTTTGTCTTCGACGTTGCGAATCTGAACAATGCAGCTATAAAGTCATATGAACGAACTCGAAACTTGAAATCAGTTCCTATTGATGAGATATCACCCGATACTGAAAAGCCAGCCGCGGCACCACTCAGCGGTCCCCAACGGGCATTGATATACCATGACTACGTAACTCGGTTTCTGTTCCCTCTTTGCTCAAGATTGACACACAAACCGGAAAACGAGAGAAAGGAAACTACCCAGTGCATCTACCTGGCCAACATCGCCAACATGCCCTTGAAGCAGGTCTGGGATCTGCGAAACTATGCACAAGATATCAGTCGTTTACTGGCTACCAATTACCCAGAAGTGGTTGATCGTATATATGTATGCCTTTCCATCAGGACGTAGTAGGGGAAGATGGGAAATTATCTATTGATGTTCTGACATAAATGATATAGGTCTTGAACGCCCCATCCTACTATAATACAATATGGGGCCTAATCAAGAGGTTCATTGATCCTGTTACAGCCGAAAAGTTGGTGATCGTGTCACCCAAAGAAGTCCTGGACAAATTGACCGAAGACATTGACTTGGAGAATATTCCGAAAGTTTTCGGTGGAGAATTCGACTATCAACATGCCATGCCGCCATCTATCGCCAAGGAATTATGGCAGAACATTGACTGGAAAGATCCTGACAACGCTGGAAAAATGCCCCCTGGTCCGATCAAGTGGGTTCGCGATGGTGAGATGGAGAAGGCCGTCGCGGTGGGCAGAGAAGATGGGGTTTCGAGGCGACTGGATGTCTTGTCGATGACACTTGAAGGGGAGAGTACACGGGCTGGAGAATAGAAGACTACATTAGAGGAACTAGTAGATTAATTAGTATATTTGATTGCAATAGATTGGTCGCGATCAAGTGACCAATTATGGATTGACATTTGAGCAGAAATTTGTTTTCAAGGGTTAATCCAATCGCACAAAATATAAGAGGTCCGACAAATCGCTCACGCTGATATCTTCTGACGTAGTTGAAGTATCCTTTGTGTTCCTTCATCAAATTCTGCCTCATCCAAAGCTCCACTGTTCAACGCATCCACCAAGGCATTGACAATTGTCTGACCCTGAGTGACATTCTGAGCAGCAGCTAGAATGATATCCATACCGGCGCTACTTGCAAGGACTGCACGCTCCGAGTCCGAACCGAACGCTGTCAATGCTCCAGCCTCAATTGCATCGCTGATAGTAACACCCTGGAATCCCAATCGACCGCGTAGTTCCTGTTTCAACCACTTTTCGCTAAGGCCGGAAGGATATTTGTCGTCAAAATCGGGATACAATGCCCAAGAGGGCATGATCATGTCAATGCCAGCAGCAATAGCGTTGTGATAGGGCAACTCGTCCACTGCCTTGATCTCTTCAATTGTGATATTTAGTGTAACAGGAACCTCGTCCGTATTTTCGTCTGCGGACGCACTGCCCAAGCCGGGGAAATGTTTAGCTGTTGCGATGTATCCTGCAGCTTGCTGTGCGGTAGTAAATGCAGCACCACAAATACCCGCCAAAGTTGCATTGTCACTATAAGATCTTTGATACTGATCATCAAAGTCGCCCGGTGTGCGAAAGACATCCAACACAGGAGCAAGGTTGGCATTCATGTTATACGCGCCGAGTGCCGCTGCAGCGTCGGATCCGGCTTGGGATGCTGCTTGCTCTGGATCAGATGATTCTCCAATAGCTTTCTCAGACTCGGTTGGTCCTCCGGGAAGTCGACGAACCTCCCCTCCCTCCTGGTCAGTCATGATTAGTAAGGGGGATCCGATATAAGCTGGGCTGTTGGCGTAGGCTGTTTGCCACGATTGGATAGTGGCTGGAAGGCTGCTGTCCACATTGCCGCCAAATAGTATGATTCCACCGACTACTCCGTCTTTGATGAGGGTTGTCAGTTCCCTTGGAGGCGTTGTTCCGCTATATGAGTAAATGACATGTAATCCAGCGAGGACTGTGAGATTGGTTTGCGTTGATGCCTGCACACGCCGAAGACTGCACAGTGCGAGAAGAAGTGTTGCAAATGACTTCATAGTTGTTATCTAGATTTTTGTCAAGCGATCTTTATCCGGAACAATGGAGTCAGGATAGGCTTCTGAATGTCTTTTTCTTTTATTTGCTTCGCCCAATCTCTTGAATTATTGCAAGAATGACTACAAGCAACAAAATCAATTTTGAGCTTTGTCGGAGTGAAAATTAAGGTTTATATAACATCCCTACATTAGATTATACTCAACATATGATACATGACCTTACCTTCAGGATCTTAAGCGAGCCTCAAGCAATCGTATTCGACGATATACCAATCTATCGACCCCAGTGGGTCTCAAAGCGCAGATCTCTCGTTTGACGAAACTTAAACCCCGAGAAGATCGCAATTAGAACCAATCATGAGTTGTGAGATCAGACGGGTTTTGATGTTCGTCAATGTGGCTGCAATAGCGGGGAAAGCAAGTAGATTAAGGTGCAGTCAACGTTACATCCTTTAATTAGTGTTTCATAGATTTGTTTATCGACAACTGCACTTGTTGAAAGTTAGCGTGGGAGTTTCATTTGCAGCAGGTAGACGCCATCGTAATTGAGGGATCGGCGTTTTGTTCAATTCCTGGAGTCACATTCAGCAACTAAGGACCTTCCTGTTCGGGTAGGTGTAATCGTATCCGCGATTCGAACAGTAAAATCTAGAGTACTTACTCACAAGAAACTTCTCATAAAGTCTTTGACACAGGTAAGTAATATATTCTTCTAAATATACAAAATACATTCACCCAATCATCCTTGGGTAGATCTGATTGACTAAATAGCACCCACGAGAACAACTTGCTTTCCTCCGGTCATGGTACATGACCCATTCAAAGTTGTCCGCACGCCAATTAGACTCCAACTACCCGTCAGAACACTCGAAGTAATCACTCCAGTCGTACGCGCTGGGCCTTGTGTAGTGATCTTGACCTGTCCCGTCGACTGATCAACCTTCCATGATTTCTTATCGGCACAACACCCTCAGCCCAAGTCAGTCCTTTCAATCCACCTCCTAAGAGTGCTCGTATCGGTTCAAACGACCATTTTTCATAGCCTGCCGTTTTCGGGCCGACACCAAGCACTTATTGAGTAAGAAAGTAGGTTGGTGCGCTCTCCATGGGTGGGTGAGACTAGTAAAAAGTTCGAGGCCGGGGCTACTATCTGGGAATACGTATTCCCATGATGCTCTAGTGTAGTAACGGCTTGTGCTTAGCATTTGTGCCTAGTAGACGTCAAGAAGGTTGGAAATCGCGGTAAGTGCGGCTGAAGAGGTTGTACTGCTGTAATCATTTTTTTAGAGATATAGGTAGAGCTTCGTGAAGGAATCCTTGCGTATTTGGGGAAAGCTGAGTAGTGAGCGAAGCAGTGGTGCTAGAAGATTCCGTGTATCCCGTCATGTAGAACAACTTTGGTAGAGCGGTGGCAGGTGTGGATTCGATTTGGGTGTCATTCATGATTCCTGCAAGAATAGCGAACGACATACTAGTAAGTGAGTAGTCATTGACGTCCGAAAGCGCAACACCGTACGTCCCAGTCTTGGGTTCCCAGAGAAAGTCGTTAATAGCGTCGGAGATCGATTGGGCAGTTGAACTGTAAGCCGTCGCGCTCGCGGTATCCCAGACAGCGTCTGCGAGAGGAACCGATTTGCAAAGTGCATATGCAAACAGAGCTGCTGGTGCAGTTGCATTTGGGACAGGCCCAGCCGTGAAGTAATAGCGGTCGTAGCTATCACCGAGAAGACCAGAGCTTGGATCCAGGTATGTCTCATCCGTGACACGAGTGCTTGAACTTGTGGCCAGTATGGCTTTAAGAATACGAGATCGTCGGTCAACGCATGGTATTCTTCGACGAGGAGCAAGAAAAAGATTTGGTAGACTGTGAAACCATAGCTAGTGACATAATGCTGCTCCTTGCATTCCGTACCATGTCCAAGACTGGGTCGAGTAGCGCCAAGCCCAGAACCCTCGTCACTAGCCGGGAGTTGCTAGCTGAGAGAACTTTCAATCTCGCCTCGAACAAACTCCAGTGAGTGAATATTGGGGAAATCCAACCTATCAATGCTGCGCATATTGCTCTTCTCCATGTCAATGGAGGATCCTCTACCTAATGCGGCTCTGCTGTGGACTTGCGGGCCCGCTCAATGTCGCTATAAGATTATACTGACCACCACCACCTCCCCTCACTCCACTCGCTCCACCGTGTTGCCTTAACAGTGGACGGTGGACAGGCGGCTTTCTTTGTTTGGACAACTTTCCACCACAGCATGACTGTCAACAACAGTGACATAAGGTTCCTGGGGTATAAAACGGAGAATCCCGGACAAAGGTAAGCGGAAGCCGGAAGTAGGACCAACCATTTTAGAAAATACCGATACAGCAGTTTGGATTATACTTTCTCTTTGCTTTGCTTGGAAGATTATATCTGTTAGCATAATGTAGCTGCTAGGATTTTATTCCATGCAAAAGCGCACATTGATTCTTGAACCAGGGAAAACTGGGGGAACCCTGGTGATTAGGGCTCGAAGACCCCACGGCGCGGGGTACCAGTAGGAGAGAGAATCCACCTTTTGCTTTCTCAACGGCTGATGTACGAGCGACAACAAGTCTATGCAATCTCAATGGTAATTTGCAAGCCTCGTAAGCCGTGGCTGCAAAATATTTGGACCGAAAATAGATTGCTTCCACTTTGTGCTACTGAGTTGGCCTTGGGTTGGACCAGCAAAAATGGAGTTTACCAGGTCCTCTTCCGCGGGTTTGTCCCTCTTCTCTCTTCGAGGCCGAACCGCCATCGTCTCTGGTGTAGCTGCTACAGGAATAGGCTATGCAATTGCCGAGATCCTCGCTGAAGCGGGCGCGAATGTAGCCCTTCTCTACAATCGGAACATATCAGCCATAGCTGCTGCGGACACCATTGCGAGGACCTACCGGGTTCAATGTATGTTTCCTACTATATTTGACAGGATTGAAAATTGACTGTTCACGACTATCTTTCAGGCAAGGCATATCAAGTTGACGTCACCAACGGACCCAATGTGGACGATGTTGTGGGCCGGATAGTGACCGAATTTAATGGGCGACTAGACATCTTCGTCGCAAATAGTGGAATAGCATGGGGTGAAGGCGAAGCCCTAGATAGCACGTTCAAACACTACCACGAAGTTATGAGCACAAATCTGGATTCCGTTTATTACTGTGCTGTGGCCGCCGGCCGACATTTCCGACGCCATTTTGAAACGCAAGCAGATGTGGAAGGTGCAAAGCTTGTGGGTGGCTTCAAGTCGGGCAGTTTCATAGCTACAGCAAGTATGAGCGGGCATATAGTAAATGTGCCGCATCTTCAGGCTGCATATAATACGTCCAAAGCGGGTGTTATCCATCTGTGTAAGTATTATCACTCCACGGATGGAGTTCATCGATGCCGAGGATAAAATTGACTAGTTTCTTTAAAGGTCAATCTCTCGCTGTCGAATGGGCGGCTTTCGCACGTGTGAACACAGTTTCGCCAGGATATATTGACAGCGGCTTGACAGGAGAATGCAGTACCGAAGTCAAAGTATCTTTGGGAGAAAAGGCGCCCATGCGGTATGTACATCCATTTTTCAGGTAGTAAAAATCATGTTTCTGACTTTCTACAATGCTAATAGACGTATTGGAACTCCGGATGAGTTGAAAGGCGCTTATTTGTATCTCGCATCAGATGCATCTAGTTTTGCAACTGGTACGGATATTCTCGTGGACGGAGGGTATTGCCTACTATGATTGATATTGGAATATTTGACAATTCATATACTTGATTATACATGTGCAGATTATATTTACTGAAGTAATGATGCCATATTTTGTCCCATGTTTCAAAGTAGCTCTCACATGTATTCGACCGAGTCACTCACACAATAACTGATGTGAATCCGCTTCGACTATTCACACCGCCGAATGGTAACACTATAATCACCACCTAGGACCTCAACAACCTCCACAGTTCCACTCGTAGAATCTTGGGGTCCCCAGAAAGAAATCCCACGTGGACTTGCGCCACCAGTCCACGCTTCCACCTGCTGTGTCCAGAAGAACCCATTCGCCGTACCAGTGACAGTAACATTAGCATTATAGGTGGGGATATCCAAAATGATAGACCCAGAGGTCCCTGCCGGTGTAGACAGCGAGTATGATGTAGTATCACCATGAACTTTCAATGAAGACGCAAAACTGCCATAATTCAACTCGAATCCGGCTTCGAACGCAGACAAGTTGCCTGGTCGTGGATACGCAATCCAGTTCGTAGAATTCAGGACCTGTAACCCGGCAACATACGAACTGAGTGCGAGCAAGGGTCCCGTTGACCAACCATGTGCATGACTAACACGCGCATCATCTGAATATGCCGGATAATGAAGTGCTCCGGAGACATCATATCCTTCGATGAACGTTGAATTCGTCATGCGAGGATCATCAAGCATAAAGTCTGCCCACATGAATCGAATGAGATCAATTGCGTTCTGTGGTTGTCCAGCTAGGAAATGGGCTTGAAGCTCATATCCGCTGATGAACGGGGAGATCGTGTCTCCTGCTTCTGGTGCTGGTGCTCCGTATGTGCCCCAGCGGGATCGAAGGCTATTTGAGATTGTCACAGCGGTAGTGCTGTTGGCGATGCCGGAGATGATTGCCCATGCGTTTCCGTCTTGGGGGTAGATAGTTGCGTTTTCATTATCCTTGTATAAACTCTGTGTTGGGTCCCAGAGCAGCTGGTTGGCGGCAGTCTCTACGCCGGTGATTGTTGACGTCCAATTTGCGGTCACAGAGTTATCTGCCATTACGTCTGCTAATGTCAATCCTGCTTTCAAGGTATAAACCAAGATTGCGTTTGCCTATCGCGTTAAAAATTAGTTGGATGATGCAAACCCGAGAACACGAGAGTCATACCTCAATGTTGTGATACCCCATATCATTTCTCAGCCAGTCAGCATTATTGACCGGAATGTAAGCCAGACCGGATTCATCGACATAACTCAAACTATAGTTCATCGCAAACTTGAATCGGTTCCATTGCTCCGCCACAAAATCCGCATCGCCAGTATACTTGTAGTAGTAGTACAAACCCAGCAGACTGTGCAAGTGATAAGTAAAAGAGAACACCGAAGTAATACCCGCGACTACAGAATTGGGCGGATCTTCAATGATTGGACTGGCAGCATATGGCATCGCACCAGTTTCTACATTCTGCTCTGCAAAAAGTTGTTGAAGGGAAACCTTGATGGTGTCCACTTCATTCGTTGACAGGAACACAGCTGGAACAGAGATACCGAAATCGCCAGGCCAAATGAGTTTATCGCGTTTGGCGCCGTCAACGAGGGCAGTGGAGCCGTTGGTAAGGGTACTGTTTGAGAACCAGTATGTAGTACCATTCGGGTCTGACGCTGAAAGGTCTGATAGACTATTTCCCTGGTCTGACGGAATGGTACACAGCTGGTCTGTATAAGCAGATGCATACCACACACGGTTTAGTTTGTCGTCATCGTCGGCGTGAAAGTACCCCGTATAGTTTTGCAGACTCGGGGCAGCGTTGAAATATGTTGTCAGACTATTCAGACTAACTGTACCACTCGAATTGTGGTACAGATTCAAGTACCGAAACCCACCTCGGTTGTGGGCAAGATCAAGGGAGTAATTACCCGGCCCTGTGATGGAGAACCAAATGATCTCGTCAATGCCGGCATTGTTCGTGGCGTCACTGCCGTATGACGATATCCAAAGCGAGGATTCACTGAAACCGACGCCAATAAATTCTCCGGTTGCACTTGCGTTGACATCGCTGACGACGAATGATGCGATGCCGCCTACGTTCTTGCCATAATCGTAGGTGATGTTTGAGTTTGCCGCGAATGTGGCCTCTCCGGTGCCTGAGATTGTTAATGCATTGGGGTTATCGACCGTGCCGTTGATGTTGTACACGGATACAGGTGACAAAGTCCTATCAGAAGGTGCTAGGATGTATTCTGAGTATGGTATTGCGCTTGTTAGGCTCAGCAGCTGTGATCCTATCGCAGCTACTAAGACCGAAAAACGAGCCATAATCGCGAAAACTATCTGGAATTATACACAAACAAACTTGACAAGCTTTGGTGGTGAGTCTCATATCAGACTGAAGACTCTAATATCGAGATATATACCCCAGAAAGTACCCTGTCAATATTCAGCAACCTTCCTGGCCTCTCCATCGTCATATCATTACCCCGTAATCCCAATTAGTACATGCGGGGTGTTTTCCGTAAATCCTTGCATGGTCTTTCCTCAGATGTGCATCACGTCACTAGCAGCAGGTTTAGGGTTGCTTCGACGAAGATCCCTGGTGGTTCCCCGCATCAGAAGGAAGATCCAACGATGTCACGTAAAAGGGAGGAGCTGACAACTGCATTTAGGGCTGTTTGTGGCCATGATCGACATATTTGCTTGTTTGTCGGTATAAGATACACCGATGGTCTATTTTATATTGTAATGAACCTTGGAACTCGGTTGTTTGTTCATCCGATGCTCTTCGAATTTTTATTTTGATACATCTTGCTATTGCGTGTGGAGAACATCGGCGATGAAAATAGACCATCCATCATCAATATAGTATTATGGAACTTCTAATTATTGGTCATGCATTATTGTGAACTCCAATTGGGCCACTCCTTAGCGGCAAAGAAAGAGTCTAACAGGTCAAATTCCCCCGGTATAATACCACCTAACCCACCCATATCAGAGTAAACCATCTCGCCATGATCGGTTACCATACCACCGACATCTCCTCCATGCTTCGGCCTATAAGTATTCTTCGCTTGAAGAGCTAGAACGAACGGAGGTGGCGGGTGTGTGACCACTTCCCTTGCTGACCACGCTTTAAGTGTCAGGCCATTGATAATCAGATGTAAAATCTTCTCGGACTCGATATATTCCGGATGATGTTCATACAACTCCTCAATCTGATTCCAAGCAGACTGCATGGTATCATCCCAGTCGGGTCGATAGGCAAGACTTTTCAGTATGTATATCGGTCCACCCCATGGGATATGAAAATCGACGAACCAAAGATACCCATGCAATGACTTATTGCCATGGATCAGATTTTCATATTGTAAATTGCGCATGGCGAGGCTAAAGGACCGTTGGCGCTTTTCCTCTAGACTTTGTGCATGCTGATTCATCTGCTCATGCGAATGCGGTTGTTGGGTGGTGCCGTCCTCTGGGGTCTGACGGCCCAATTGATGAATCGCCATTTGCTTCAGTTTGCATAACGTTGATCGTGTCATAGCAGTTGCTAATAGTTGGATAGGAACGACGGGGTCACAGAACCGGAGGTATTTCTCTTCCAGGAGTGACTCTAGCGCTGAAAACCCACGTTTCTCCTCCCCTTCGAGTTTGTTGCTAGGTATGGGATAAGCCGATGACTGCAGTTGATGTCTGAAACTTGCACGTTCTTGAAGAAGGGCTGCTATTTCATAGCGTGCTAGGCAAAACGTTATCTCTGTAGCACCTGTCCTCGGTTTGGGCAATGCCAGCATATCCGGCGTCAAATCGCTGTCGTCAAGATTGGAAGGAAGATGGGCGTCCATTGATGATGGCAAAGAGCTTTCACCACCGATAATCTCGGTCAGTCGCGCGTCTAGTGTGACGATATACCACCAAAGCCGACGGCGCATTTCTATTTCAAATGGTGATAGACCGAATTGAGTACCATCACGATGCAGACCTTGTGATTGAGCCATTCGTATTGCAGAGCCCATAAGTATCCACGAGGCATAGTGATCAGAGTTGTGGAACATGGATGTCTGTCAAGATGAGAACGGGGTTCACACCGCGCAAATAGAGGGAAAGAATTGACTGACTAGAAGTAGAATATGTGCCCGCAGCAGATCCAAGTCAGGCGTCTTGAGAAAAGAAGCCTCCACCAAAGCACGCCTTGTAGCATCTTGAAATGCTCCTAGTAGTCCCTGTTGACTGACCCCCAAAATACTCTGGCATTCGCTATCGGTCAACGACGACACGGCACAGGAGTATATTGAAAGAAGGAGCGCGTTCTTAGTGGTTGTCATGCTGGCACTTTGGGAATCCAACAAGCTGTCCTTGACAAGTTGCTTTACACTAGGTTCGTGAACAATCTTTGTGAGCGGATGAACATTATCTAAGAAAATACTTAGATATTTCATGCAAGTAGCGGCTGGTGGTTGCATTTGGGAATGTTGTTTCGAATGTAGAGGCATTGATATTGGCATATCAGTCAAGACTGCGGCTGCCACCATATCAGTAGTCACTTCCGTAGGTTGAGACCAGGCTGTTGATTGCCCTGTTGATTCCGCGGGAACTTGTCTGTACTACCCAAGTGTTAGTTCCCTAGGAACTAAACGCCGAGTTTAGAAAAAGAAACACCATATCTTATCTCGGACATACTTCTTGTCCCATAATTCCCATAAATCCATGATCATAGTACCGTTTGCCGCCATATTCAGATAGCAAAAGTCCTCCTTGCGTACGGGAAGAAGTCGTTGATACATTTGCCCGCACCTGGGCTTGAGGTACGACTGTATCGGGGAGTGAAATCTCTCGGGAGGGCATACCCTCCATCCCCTCTAGGCCACTGTCGTCCTCTTTGGCTGCGGTCAATTCATTTGTATTCCATTCATCGAGGAAACTGCTAAACGGAATGCCCGCACTACGCAAAGCAGCTTCATGGGCTCGTAATTTGTCCAACAGCAGCACTTGATTGGCTGGTTGATTATATCGTTCATCAACCGCCCATGCCTTTCGTTTCCGATGCTGTGATGGCGGCGTACTTCGATACTTACATGGCAACGAAGATCGAAAACACGATAAACATGGCTGACGCTTATCACACTTGACCTTACGTTGAACGCAAGTCGTGCACGCATATAGTTTAGTATCAACTCTTTTCACGCCATCTGCTGCCGCGTCGGGGAGAGAGTGAGAGTCGGCTACATTCCGTGCCGCAGTCATGTTGTGTGGATATTTTGCTTTTTGGCCGGAGTCGAATTTCCACGTAGAATCCTCCGGGGAGTTTGGCATATTAACGATATCACTAGCGATCTGCTTATAGGATGATGACACGAATTAAGAGGGCGGTTTTGCGTTGTAGATCCAAGTATGCCATATGTATGTAGGTATGGACAGAGTCTCTATGAAGAAGCTTGTTTCATATTCCTTGGCTGAAGAAAGGCAGCAATGAGAAGTAGCCTAAACGGTGGCAGTGCAACCCGAATTAGCTGGATGATCTGCGAACTAGAACTAGATACGTACGTAGCGTGTATAGTTGACAGGTTTTGGTGGAGTCTCGACTCCGGGGAACACAGAGTCGAGGGACAAACGTAGGTTCAAAAACTCGACACGCCACCTGCAAGGAAAAGAGATCTGCCAAGCAAAAACAAGCGCGTACTCCGTCGTCCGCGCCAGGCCAGAAGAGCCCCTGAACAAGCCATTATGATCCGTATGGACGAGAGGAAAGTTGGCTGCTTATTGCCACGGACGCCGGTGGAAACTGCGGGAGCGCTAGCGGCTTGGCGGACGTGCATTTATTTCCCCCGACTTTTGGTCCTTTCCGATCAGCACTTCGGACAATTTCTCAACGATTCACGATTTGGCCTAGAATTTCCAACAAGATCAATGGAGAAATATGAGCTGTAACAACTGTCAACTTACTATGTATCTACAAACACAGATAAACCATGATTTTCTACTCCTCCAAAAGCAGTTACTTGGAATACAAGGCGGATACTAATTCTGTGGCCCAATGGCTAGCATCCACTGCCATAAAATATGGCTATCCCATAGATCTTTTGATTGGCACAAAGCCACTGCAAGTTCAGCAACCCTCAAAACGCCTCAAGGCAAGGCTAGAAACTAGCCCGTGAGGCTACTGCAGAAACGGCCCAGAACGGTGCGAGGCAGACGGCCAATGAGCAGCAGAACGTCCCTAGAAGGTATATTATCGCCATTAAGAATTTCACCACCCGGGCAGAATATATTGCCGGCCGATAGAAGCCTCCGGTGCGCGTTCCAGGAACCTTTATCTCTGCTCTCGACCGTGCTATCTCGGTTAGGCAAAGTCATGGATCCCAGGCCAGTGCTTTACAGTCCAACACTCCGGAGACTCGCGACTCCAATGAAAGTCATGGCTTTTTCATCAGTTTTCTCCAGCGTGTGCGTGATGTGCTGCGTCCGCCAATGTCTAGAGACCATGTTGCACCTAAAATCTCCACTGAGGATCTGCCAGCCGATGCTGCTCAAAAATTAAGCAACAAATTTGAGGGTTTAGAGATACAAGAACCTTCAGAAGCTTTCCTTCAGGCGCCTGATGTCGTGGTCTCTAAGTGTGAAGCAGAAAAGCCGGATGCGATATACGAGGCCGAGCGATTTCACGATATCGAAGAAGCATTCTTTTTATTTACGTTGCTTATGCAAGATTACAATGAACTGCGCTCGATGATCATTCAGACATGGAATCACTATGACATGGAGATTTACGGGCTAGTCATAGCCGCGCTTATGACCAATACTGCGATCGATCTTGCCAGAAGCATGGAGGAAGAAATTAAGCATATACTATGGTGGCTCGGAAAAGCTCCTACAGCTGTAATACTTGGTCCTTTGCGAGGACAAGGGTGAGGATCAAGCAACTTTAGAACGCCCAGGAGATGCCATGAATTTTCGGATGTACGAGGTTTCTAAGAACATATACTGGCCAACTTACCAGAGGTTGAAAGCCTTTGCGAAAATGGTGGATAGCCGTCACATTCCTGAGTACAAGCCTGGGTATTACGGTACATACGACCCGGATGTTGACAGGTCGACCCTGAGTCCGAGCGAGAAAATGGAGGAAGACGACCAGGTTTTATTGGAAGTACTGCCAGACTTCCCCTTTCTCTGTTTCAAGACAGAAAGAAAACCGGCAGAGGATGAATTGACACGTGGGCTTCGTGAGTGTTTCATGACTCAAGAATTTCCATACTGGGTTATCTTTGCCACACAAGTATTTCTTGATATTCACCATGTCCTACGCGGTGAGATCGATCGAGGGTACAATGACCTTCTCCGAATCGCGACGCAAATCAACAGACATATTGAGGAAAATCAAAAACTTCACAAGTCTCTTCGCTATAACATCTGGCCACGAGAGAACGACCTAGTCTTCAAACAGCTTCAAACAGACATCAAAAACCATATCATAAACGACCCAATCCAGAAGGCCAAGATCAAAATGGGGCGTTCTCCGGGGAAATCTTTTCTCTTACAAAAGTGGAATCCTCCTCACTGCGGCATGTGGGCTTACAACCTTCAAGCCAGGTATCAAGAAATTGGCATTGCTTTTGTTGGCGCATGGGGCTCCGCTCTATACTCGTACCATTTCTACAATGCTCTGGAGCAGGAAGGCCTCATTAAGCAGAAATGGGAGGATATGGAGTTGTTCAAGAAGCTACATGGACAAGCTATTTTTCCGGGCGGGCCACCCACTACTCCTCAGGATTACAACAAGCGGTTTAATTTGAGTGTGAGCCAGTCTGCGTCTACGTATGCGAGAAATAGACGCAACCCAAGCAGGCTAGAGGTCTCAAAGAAAGGCTCGAAGGGGTTTGAAGCGGCAACACCACTGATGGAAACGTTCAGGTCTCGTTTTTGTCATGGCAGTGGACAGACCAACGTCACCATGCAAGATTTAGATCGATTCCTAGCTCAATCGAAATGGGTGAAAGAACAACATAGCCAAAGCACTACCCAGAAGCAAGACAACAGACAATCACCAGAGGGTCAACGGCAGCGGTCTACAACGACGGACTCCATTCTACTACTTCGCGATGCAATTCAAGCCGAACATGTCCCTTTCACCTTTGATTACCTGATGTTTCATGAAGAATGTGGGACTCTCCTACGTCGGATGAGAGACGCATGCCAAGAAAGCCTGAATAGGATTTGGGGGGATAAATGGTACGAGAAGGAGACCCAACTTCCTTTCATAGTCGGCTGGATCTTTAGGTCGGCCTCGAATGCGCAAGCAGTGGAGACCAAATTGGCGCTGGGCGAATCTGGGAATTTGATGAGCAAGGTCCTGCTTGAGGGTGCTGAAGCCTACAACGCATTCATTGAGGATGACTTTGGGGAATTGGTTACGCACTACCAGGCACATCCCCATGAAGATGATGACCATGACGATTCCAACAACGACGTGAATGTCCGACGGACTTAGGTTGGCATGGACCTAGAAATACCTGGCGTTTTGGACCCGTATGGGCGACTTTGAAAGCGATAGTTGCATCATCTTCATAGACCATGGTAGCTTCATCCCCATACATTGGAACTCAAGAGTAGGCATCCTAGCATATGGCGCCAGGAGACTAACTACCTCGTCAATGGAAATTATACGGTAAACAATGTGGTTAAATTGACTCGGGGTTAAGGGTTAGGGCTAGGGTTATGGTCAGAATTTTTCTAGTAAAGCAATCAGCCAATGAACATCGCTTAAAAATACATTCCAGCAAGGAAAGGCACGTGACTTTCTCCCAATAACTCGACGCATCAAGAGTGAAGGATGACTCATCTCAAAATAAATAATGACTCTTAGCATTTTGGGCTCGGTGGCCATCAGAAAATTCAAACCAAGCGCATTTCATAACTTTCGATGTGAGTGAATCGCTTTTTTTTTTCTTCCTATGCGAGACAACGACTGAGCGATACAGTAGATTGCGCCACGATGGCACCAACCCTTCGTGTCTTCGACAGCCTGGTTAAAGAGAAGACTACATTCTCACCATCCGATCCAAATGGCAAAACCGTGACTTGGTACACTTGTGGACCGACGGTATACGATGAGGCCCACCTTGGTCATTGCAGAAGCGCGATATCGATCGACATTCTCCGCCGTATAATGCGCGATTATTTCGGATTCTCGGTGCGGTTCGTAATGAACGTGACCGACATTGACGATAAAATCATCATACGATCGAGATATCAATATCTGGGGACAAGGCTACAAAAGGAACTGGAGGGTATGGAGAAGACCAAGGCTGTAAAAGAGGCGATTTCAATAGGAAGGGCTGCGATCAAGCACTACGTATCGACACACCTACCACTGCTGCCTGCGGACATAGCACTGGAAGCGTACTCGGTGGAAGCGAAAAGGTTGTACCATGTCGCCAACGGCGAGCAGACCGACCAGACTGCCAAGCTCGAAATGCACATGAAGAATTGCCAATCTGGCATCGATGCTCTGGTAGCTTTGGAAAGTGTATCGGACGGCACCGCTTTGTCCGATTTTCTCCTCAAGGCGAAAGATGTTCTCCACCCATATCTTGACTTTCTCTACGGCACTACCATCGACTCCCAAGACCATGGTATCTTCACAGGTATCGCGCAAAAGTACGAGAAGCTCTACTTTGATGACATGCGTGCCTTGAACGTGCTCGATCCGGATGTTATAACTCGCGCCACTGAGTTCATCCCACAAATGATAAAATTCGTCGAACGTATCATTGCCAAAGGCTTCGCATATCCGACTGCAGATGGGTCGGTGTACTTCGATATCGCTGCCTTCGAAGAGGCAGGGCACCCATACCCGCGTTTGGAACCAGGAAACCGAAATAACTCGGCACTTCGGGCGGATGGAGAAGGTAGTCTTGCGAATAAGTCGGCCGTTAAGCGTAACGACGTTGACTTTGCTCTCTGGAAAGGTAGTCGGCCAGGGGAACCTGCATGGCCGACACCTTGGAGTAAGGTTGGAGGGAGGCCAGGGTAAGAAGTCACGCTTAGCAAATTTTGATAACTCTACTAACACTCCTTTTTACAGCTGGCACTTAGAGTGCTCGGTAATGGCATCGGAAGTACTTGGGTCTGAGATTGATATTCATTCGGGGGGCGAAGATTTACGGTTCCCACACCATGATAACGAGGTCGGTATTACATACTTGCGAACTTGGAAGGCAGTCGCTGATAGAACCACTTAGCTCGCACAATCGACAGCATACTGGTCCACTGAGGAGAAATCAGTGCCTTGGGTTAACCATTTCCTTCATACAGGACATCTTGGGATCCAGGGCCTGAAGATGAGCAAGAGCCTCAAGAATTTCATTACTCTGAGGGACCTATTCAAGCGCCCGGACTGGACTCCTCGGCTATTGCGAATATGTTTCTTGCTTGGCGCATGGCATGACCAGATTGAAATAACGGATGAGATTTTCAAGACCGCAGTTGCCTGGGAATCAAAGATGAACAATTTTTTCCTCCAAGCTCTCGATTGTGCCAGATCCCCACAAATTACCACAGCAGAATCAGACGTTACCCAGGACAAGTCATTTGCACCCCTAGACAGGGCAAAAAATGGGTTATATGAGGCACTTTGCGATTCGTTTGATACTCCGACAGCCATGAAGCTCATATCAGAATTAGTCGGCGAATGCAACAACATGACAGGCCTATCTGATACAGATCTTTTGGCTGTTTCAAAGTGGCTCACACGTATTGTCACTATCTTCGGTCTTAATCCAGAGGGTGAAGGGGCTGTCCTTGGACCAGGTAAAGGTGAGCAATTACAAGGACCATTTGATTCTCAAATCCTCGTTTGGCATGGAGTCGAAATACCACTTGCTGCACAAGAACCAATCTATGCAGCCGCCAAACTCCGGGACGATGTCAGACAGCACGTCCTATCCGCGGGCGAAAAGATTGAGAACAACGCCCTGGGGAAGCTGATAGAAAAGCACCAACCCCAGCCAGGAGCAGATGGAAGTACTAGCCCGTATTACACTGCAGCTACTGAATTCCGCACGAGCATGCAGCGCCTAGTCTCTGAAAATGCGTCTAAAAAGGAGATTCTTAACCTCTGCGACGATTTCCGCGACATACAACTCTTCTCCCTCGACATCTACCTTGAGGACCGCGAAGATTCGCCAGCCCTTGTTCGGCCGCTCGACGCATCACTTCGAAGAGCGCTGGCGGAGAGGAAGGCTACTGCCATTGCTGCTGCTGCAGCAAAGGCAAAGCAGAAAGCCGAAAATATCGAAAAGCAACTGGCCCGAGATGAGCAGGCAAAAATTGAACCGGGACAGTTATTCAGAGACAAAGCGTTGTATTCAGAGTGGGATGAGCTTGGAATTCCGACGAGAGATGTTAATGGGAAAGAGATTACAAAGAGTGCGAGGAAAAAGCTGATAAAGCTACACGAGAAGCAGGCGAAGTTACATGAGGAGTGGCTGGGTCGAACCAGACTGTGAATCCTGTACCTACCCTAGAAAATGAGTTTTAAATACATGAAACTCACGGACAGTCAGCCCTAAACACGACGAAGATGGAATTGTCATTTGCCTAGAAAAAAGAATACTGCAACCACAAAGAATCGCTGGCTACAGGAAGATTGCAGGTATGTGAAGCTACCTAGGCCGGGGGCTTGTATGTAGTCATATAGAAAGGTGTAAGAGGCATGGATTCCTCGAGACCGGACATAAATGTGTAATAAAACGGTATACCAAATACGAACTACACCAAAAAGGAGTACCCCTTAGTGGGGGTTGTTGGCAATGGTATGTGAATGGTTGCGAACATTCCATATTCGCTCGAAATATTTCTAACAGAGCGGATATATCACATGCCCATCTGATGCAAACAGTGCAAACAGTGCAAACTATAAGGAGCACACTCCTGAAAGTCAGTTGATTTTGCGTATTTGAACCCTCACCTAACCCTAAGGCCTGTCAAAAGTTGATGAAGCATCACTTTTTTGGCATCTTTACAAATCTTGTACACAAATACTATGGATGTAGGCTTGAATTTGCATTTCACCAGATACCAGCTCGACCAATCCTACCGACAGCCCATCCACTGCCAGTTGCGGAGCCGAATGATGATGAGGAAATTGAGGAGACCGAAAGGGGACTTACAGATTGGGAATCCTCGGACAATGAACGATCGTGGATTTGGGATGATGGTGGTGATGATACGGAGCTAGATGCGGACTATATGAATTAGAAAAATAGGAATAATGAGAGATAATACTATAGATCAATATAGTTAAGATTTATGGAGTCCTCACCGCGGCTTACCGGTGGTTACCAAAAGCTGGAGCGAGCTCCATCAGGCAACTGTCACATCCCGGAAATAAATGACATCCGTCTACGAAGAGGAGAAGCAATTTGTCACAGATGGTAATAAAGGCAGCAGCAATCTCATGACTTCGCTTCTTCGCGCTTCTGCTGGCGCAACCAATGGAAGCAATCCAAGTAGATTGACAGAGCAGGAAATGTATGGCAACATTTTTCTCATCAGCTTCGCTGGTCACGATACCAGATCCAACACCTTAGCTTTTGGGATAGCCTCGATCGCCACCCGGCCAGACATTCAGGACTAGATTTTTATGGAAATTAATGCTGTTTTTGGTGACCAAGATCAGTAACATCGTCTTACGTCGAGCTATTCCCCGTCTCAAGCGGTGCTTGGCAGTTACGGTAAGTAATTCACATGGAGAGGGACTCAAGTAGATGTGTTGCCCGAATACTAAAGTGATTTCAGTACGAGACGTTGCGTTTATACACCCCGGTCGCCATTATCAAATCCACTGGACCAGACCCTCGAGCCCCCCAGGTTGACGATAAAACTTACGTGGTCCATTCTACTACAATGATTATACAGAACTACTCGGCGTTGCATACACATCCTCGATGCTGGGGCGACAACTCGCTGGACTGGGAGCCATTCCGCTGGATCAACTCTTCAGCTCGCGATAGTACGGATGTCGAGAAACTTAACAAGAGAATATTGATTGGAGCTTAAAATAACTATTACATAATCTCTATACGACTGAAGAATAAGTTAGTAACCACATATTATGAAAACTAGTGCTGTGGCTAAAAATCTATCCTAGCTAGGGCTTCGCCAAGCAACGACATTCTAGCCTCGAAATCACTTTTCGAATTTCCCAACCCTTTATTTTATGGCCAGGGGGTGCCCGAGTTTGTCCAGGCCGCAAGTTCTCCCAGGTAGAATTTGTTGGTGTGCTGGTAGGATTGTTCCGTCGTCATCGAATACATCCAGTTCGGTTTGCTGGTGAGGATGACGCCGCAGCGAGGGCGAAACTCCGCGCTCACATACAAACATTTACCGTATGAAGCTACTTCTTCAGCTGTCACAACCTGGACAAGTGGATCTTGTATGTGAGAATAAGGAGTTCATTTCCTCGCAGACCATGAATCGGAAGCGGTTTTATGCAGGGGTTTACCAAATGGGACTTTCAAGCCGCCTTCAGTACAAAGATCGATTCCGAACCTCACTAGAAATTCAAAACAAATAACATTAAAGCGCTGCAACCGGCCATTCTAGCAAAGACTAGTAAAGATCAAATGACAGATAATGTCAGTTCTAAACCACTATTCGTACCGACCATTGTAAAGTTCATATGGTTCTGAATTTCTTGGCCAGATCTTTCTCCAATCTCCGCTTAGGTTGTGATAACCTGGTGGTGGACCGATGAGCTGAGGCTCTGCTATGCCCGGCGGCGTTTCGGACGTCTTTCTACGCCGGCCTAGAAGAAACCATATGGCTACCAGCAAGCTCCCGATGACAGCGATTCCGCCTACGACGCCGCTGACAATTGCGCCAATATTCGGGGTGGAAGCTGTAGTGTTTTGCTCGGTGCGTCTATGGAACCAGAGCTAGAGTCTGGTAAATGGTCTGTGGACGTGGTGCTCGACTGAGTCTTCGTCGCGGTGGTGGCCAAGGTAGTTGATGAGCCAGTGTGCCCCGATACAGTCTGCGTAGAAAGCCCTGTTAACGTCGAGATGACAGCAGTCGCCGTTGCTGTTGGCGTCATGGGTGTAAATACACCTTTCATAGTGTATCCTATTGTCGGGGCTCGGCCTAGGGTCAAGATGCTAGCCGATTTACTTCCACAGCATCCACTTGATCCGCAACAAAATGTTCTACCAGACGTCGAGCATTCAAACACCGCAGGACCTCCTAAGTCATTGCAATACGTTGGACAAGATGATTCTGTCCCTTTTGACGAATCGCCCTTAGTAATCCTTCGAAATCGAGCACCTGGTGACCATGTCAGAACTTACAATTCTTACCCGAACATGTACCTGCCCAAAAAGTCCCATTCTGACACTCGCATAGCCCGTTAGATAGACAATAGTACCCATCGCTGCAGCAAAAGGTGGCGTTGTCACCAGTTGTGTATGGTGTATTGTTGTTTGGTGTTCCGTCTTGATCGTAGCATACTGTCGTTCCAGCGCTATGAACGAAACGGGTTACATGCGACAAGATCAGAGCGTAAAGAAACACCCGGACTGTACGCTCCATAGAACTCGATAGTGTCAGTGTAGCCTTTTTATAACAATCCCTTCGATTCCAGGAAACGGTGACTAGTTCCAGGGTTTGGCTACGGTATTTGTCCGATTACCGAGAAAGTCATGTAAGAATTGATAGACAAGAAAGGGCAAGTCCATATCAGGACTATGAGGTTGATCGCCTAACTATATATCCATTTCAAACATAAAAGTAGTCATTCAACCCTCACAATCACGATCACCTCACAAGTCAACATTTGCGGCGCAGGAGCGAGAGATGACAAATGAGTCCCTATCTTGTCACTAAATAGCGGTTATAAACTGCGTTTGCAAAGAAGCGAGTAACAAATTTTCATGTTCAATTTTCTCCAAATATAGATATAATTATAGGTATTTATGAATAGTTCCTATTGCATGTGTTCATTTGAAGTGCCTTAGCTACTGTTAAGCGCCAGCTTATACATACAGCAGATGCAGCGCATATGTATCGGCCTTGACGAATGGGCCACGGTCTAGAGCTAATTTCCAGTATAAGGCGCAAGCAAGCGCTGTCTCAGACTGATGATACATCATTGGTGATTGTTTCCATGCTATTTTCAAATTTTCTGTCGTTCTAAAATCACGACTAGAAACTAAGTTGGTGGTGAAAGAACTTGATGTTACTTAGATCGAAGTTAGGGCAAGGCTCACGTCCACGCACCGGGCAATCTAACCACGCACCCGTCCACTCGGTTTCTCGCATTAACCGCCGAACTCACGACGACATCAGAACTCATTCCCGACCACTTATATGTCGCTGACAGGGATGAGGCTGAAACAAAATGCAGGGGAAAATAAATTTCTTTGTTTGGTAATAACAAATCAGGCGTCACTCTGGTAGATCGCATCCATGGCTGAGGTAGATTGCCGCCAGGCATGTAACTAGGTACATTGTAGTTAACGATGTATGTACCTATAGCCATGTTGATTTTGTTTCAAGTTGAATCAGGTAGATTTAGTTGTGGCTTCTTTCGATTTTGTCTCTCAAAGTCCTTTGTTTTATAGACCTGACTTGCCTTTTAGGTTTTTGATTCATCTGTTGTATTACTATTTTCTAACCCTTTGCTTTCTGTGTATAATAATTATTGTTTTTATTACTGATGAGTTTCTGAATTCTCCTTCTAATCAAAAATGTGGTCTCTTGATCAACAAGCCCTGAAAACCACAAAAATTGTCATCATCACAGTCGCTAGCACATTCATTTCCTTGTTTTTTGTCCTCTTCTTTTCGCATCATGCGAGCAGGAGTGATGCCCTCCGTCTTTTGACTTTTGACTTTACATCTCACAACAGTCCTACATTGGAGGAGCTGGTCTCCGACAATAACAACAATAATGAAATCCACGAGGAACTACTAGCAGTGGACAATTACGAATACGACGTCGAGTTGGTGGTTGCAAGCTTGAAACAACAGAATACTTCCTGGTACTCGACCTACTTTCCTGGTTGGAAATCTAATACCTACATTGTCGATGAAGCCGCCGCGCCTTTGACGGTGCCGCAGAATAAAGGTAATGAGGCGATGGTCTATCTAACGTATGCATCAAGACTCCGGCTATCACCTATTTATCTGCCTGTGGTAGTGAAACATCGCTGATTTCTGATATAGGTATATAATTGACCGCTATGACTCTCTACCTAACAACACACTCTTTCTCCATGCGGAGAGATTTCAATGGCACAACGATAACCCCGACTACGACGGCTATCCTTTACTGCGTGACTTCCAATTTACCTACCTGCAAGAGGAAGGTTACGTGAATCTGCGCTGTGTGTGGACTATCGGTTGTCCCGTAGCTATTCACCCATTCGAAGACGAGGTTATTAGTGAACAACACCAGGACCAGACAACTGGCGAGATATATAGGCAGGCTTTCGAGGAGCTGTTAACTGATTACCCCGTTCCTGGCGAAGTTGGAGTAAGCTGCTGTGCTCAGTTTGCTGTCACAAAGGAGGTTATCCGTCAGCGACCCAAGGAGCATTATATTCGTTTTCGAGACTGGTTGTTGGATACCCCGTTACAGGATGGGCTGAGTGGCAGATTCTTTGAGTACTCCTGGCACAGTAAGGACCCACTTACTTCATCTGGAATCACGAATGTAGTGCTTACATCGCCTTCATTTAGTTATATTTGGAAAAACTCCTATCCATTGCCCTTCAGCGGCGGACTGTTACTGCAGGGTCTATGGGATGTGTGATCTTCCAAACTGTTCGGAAGGCGAGTGTGAAGGACAGTATTATCTGCCCGCATACTCAACTCTACCACAGGGTTGGCCCCGAATTGGCTGGGACGGAGAGGAGAGGGCCTTTTCCGGCACATTATGAATAGATGCGTCGCATGAAAGTGTTATCAAACGTATCCGGTCGACGCCGAACACCTGAATTTGAGTTCCTGCCATATGGGGCATCCGCAAGGGACTTCTTGGATCAGACTTTATTCAAAAAATAAACGTTTGACATGTCCAAGGGTGCATGGAGAGTTGGACTGTGTTCACTCGCTTTTGATTCACCAACGTGAACCCGCGTGGAGAGCAAACCCCTGATATAGATTGATGCTGTGGCATACATCAGGCATTTATTATCTATAATTTTACTAGGCCGCTATTGTATTATTATCGACATGCTAGCTGTGCTAGCTCCAGATGCGAAAAGTTAGCCACTATCAGATCAGATCAATCCTCTCTTCGTGACAAATGCTTCAAGAGGTGTCGTGGAGTATCTGATCTGGCTTGTCCTTCGGTTTGGTCTATTACTCTTAGACTGTAATCTTCTATGATCTGTAGATAAGATAAATAAAGGCTGCAGACTCTCGTGATCGTCTTCGCAGAAACTCGAACCTTCCCATAGGCTGATTCATCAATTTAGCGAATTAAATGTTCATTAAAAGAAAATTTCCGGTTTGATAGCAGATTAGGGCTTTGCGGCTTCGTCTGAATGAACGCGGTGCCTGGTGATGTCGTTTTGGACGGGAAGTGCTAGTCCGAGTATCAACTCTTACAAACAAAGGATCTCTGTTCTTCTTTTTCAATCATCTTTAACAGTGACATCCGTCTTAGGCTGTATGAGTTATGTGGGACGTCTCTTTATATGAAGCTTAGCAATCCAAACCTCGACACGGTGACTTTTCTCCTTTCTCATGACCGTCGTCTCAGTCCACACTGCTCACTGACGCTCTATCGACTCGACCCGTCAACGATGAGTCCAGTTCCAAGTCCTTTCTGCAACACCGCAGTCATGATGCTCCGGTATGTGCAGGAATGGCTGCCGCATAAACTCGACGGCTTGGGCTTCATCTCTCTGCTAGGAGCCCCAAAAAAAGGATGTCGCCAGAGGAAGCCTGATCGCGAATGAATTCACAGACCGGCTACGTCTTCTCTCGAGTCATGTTCTTTCAAAATGTCGCATTATGGAGACAATCCCTGACTTTACCCTCTACAACATGACCGACGGAATCAAAGCCGTTGATGTGACGGGTTGGTTTTGCCGTTGGCTTCTTAGCCAACACACCACCTGGAATGAGACATTATTCAACATCCAAGCCGTCAAACACAAGCCGACCTCAAGCTTTTGGTCTAGGTTATGGAGCTTAAAGTGTCATCTCATTGGCACTGTTGCCCTGGGGGTCATGATAGCCATGTCTGTGCGTGTAGAAGATCGGTGGGCGCTTATTAACGCTATTGCGCTTTTTGTCTCAGTCACGACTCGATATATCATTCTCCGTCAGTTTCGCACCGGGATCCATAAACCGATTAATGATCTCTCAAAAGAAGAGCATGCTCAAGAACTATGTAAATCGATGTTTGTTACACCTTCCGGTCACACAGTCATGTTACATGCACCTTGTGCCATTATTACCGAAGTCATTTTGACGAATCCGAAACCTCCTTCGAAACTAATCTACCACATTGCAAGAATACTTGGTTGGCTTGGATTTGGTGTTCATGTGGTATGCGTAGGGATGTCCTGCCTCGTCAACCAAATAGTCATCGCTCGCTGTGCTTTTAAGAAACACTTTAATCACAGCATCCTACGTCGGAGCTGACCATCAGCATATCGGATTGAAGCTAAATATTGAACGATGTGATTTGAATGGCACAAATGACAGTAGACTCGAGGCGTGTATCGAGTTCCAGTTGAATCCTCTCGAGATAGAAAGTTTAAGCTCCTGGGGTGAACTTCCGTCTCGCAGCAATAGATTCTGGTGGGATCGATTTGAGAAAGAAGAATTGAGATTCAAGATCAAGAATCTCCGCAAAACAACGATCATGCTTTGTGAGTGCGATAACCAGCAAAACCTATGACTCTGATCTCGGGGGTGAACCATCTCGTGAGACCACGTCTCTTCCAAGAACGTTTCCATTATCAAGTTACAAATTAGCCCATATAATACATTATGCTATCAGAACAATGAAGCCCATGAGATAAGAAGGATAAAATAGTGTTGATCCTATTGACCTTGTAAATTACAACTTGGCCCAAAGACCATGGGCGTAAAAGTTCAAGTATAATCCATAGTCATGGCTAGCTAGCAGGACACCCTCCACTTGCAGGTAGTGGAAGCATCAAATCTTCCAAGGTTCCATAGGTATTGAGTCGGGGTGGGAACATTCCGAGTCTAAAGTGGTATGACTTCACGGTTGCATCCTGATTTTAAATACATATGTATGCACCTATGTAAGTACAACAGAACCGTCTAAATATACTCCAACACACCAAGATCGGAATATAATTCTTATACCCATAAATGCAACTACGATTCAAGTTCAAATGTTGAAACGATCGATAAATTCGGTATAACTGTATGGAGTTAGGTATCAGCACAATGAAGCAGAAAATGACATAGGTACGCAGGTATCGATAACCTGCAACATGGCACGAAGGTAATTGTATTATCTATCAGGCAGCAACTCACGAAAATTAGTCCGAATAGTGACAAATGCTTTTACTTGTAGGATTTGCCTTCAGCCACAAGATCTTCTCCTTGGGCAATACTGGGGATTCAGGGCTTGTCAGGTCACATGTTCCTGCCAGATACTTGAGGCACCAAGGCTGCAAGGCAGAAAGTCATGTGGGCGGTAAGTATCTTGTGCGGGCGAAATTTACGGGCGGTGAGGACACACGTGACCTCTTATCAGATAAACGGAGAAAACAAAAAAAAGTTCAAGATCGCCGTGGAAGGAACGGACAATCTTTTCAACATTCACATACACATCTCTCCAGCACACATTATGTCGAGCGACAAGATGGCAAAGGCTGAGAAACAGTCCAAGAAAATAAAGCGCAAGCACGATGTCCCCGACGAGACTGTCAAATCGTCACAGAAAGCCGAAGTGATTGAAACCCCGGAAAAATCCAAGAAGCGAAAGACTGCTAAAAAGGACGAGGAGGAGGATGTCGAAGAACTTGTCAAGCAAGTAGAGCAGGAGCAAGAAGGAGAAGAAGGAGAGAAGGAGCAGGATGAGGGACAAGATAACCAGCTCGAGGATTTACCATCTGCCAACGCATTGTCGCTACCGCAGACCGGCGAGACTCTACCTACAAAGTTTGCGGAACTAAATCTTTCGGAACGAACACTGGAGGCGATCAAGGAAATGGGATTTGAGACTATGACGGAGATCCAACAACGGGCTATTCCGCCTTTGATGGCCGGTCGTGATGTTCTCGGTGCCGCCAAAACTGGATCTGGAAAGACATTGGCATTTGTAAGCGCAATTCCTCTTCAGCAATTCTCATGAGCGTCGCAACTGGCTAACATTAAGACTAGTTGATTCCTGCGATCGAATTGCTCCATAGCTTGAAATTCAAGCCCAGAAACGGAACGGGTGTTCTTATTTTGTCCCCCACGAGGTAAGAGGATATACCGACAAGAATTAGGGATTGCGCTGACAGGGTGGCAGAGAATTGGCACTCCAGATTTGGGGTGTGGCCCGCCAATTGCTCGACAAGCACTCCCAAACCCACGGCATCGTCATGGGAGGAGCCAATCGCCGAGCAGAAGCTGAAAAGTTGGAGAAAGGTGTTAACCTCTTGGTCGCAACTCGTATGTATACTTTCTTTCGCCATCGTGTACAGTATAAACTGACTTGACATAAGCTGGACGTTTGCTGGATCACTTGCAGAACACCAAAGGCTTTGTTTTCAAGAACCTGCGCCAATTGGTCATTGAGTAAGTCATTGTTCGCCTTGGTGCTTGAAATTGTGCTAACTTCCATGCAGTGAAGCAGATCGTATTCTTGAAATCGGTTTCGAAGACGAAATGAAGCAAATCATGAAGATTCTCGGCAGTGGGGAGCGACAAACTTCTCTGTTCTCTGCTACACAGACCACCAAGGTCGAAGACTTGGCTCGAATTTCGTTGAAACCCGGTCCACTATACATCAACGTTGTTCCACGGATGGAGAACGCTACAGTTGACCGATTGGAGCAGGGCTACGTTGTGTGTGAACCAGATAAACGATTCCTCCTACTTTTCTCATTCCTGAAGAGGAATTTGAAGAAGAAGATTATTGTTTTCCTTTCAAGCTGTAACTCTGTCAACTATTACGTGAGTTCATTCTATAATTTATGCATTTTCATAACAGACTGCTGACAAAAATGATAGTCTGAATTACTGAATTATATCGATCTTCCAGTAATTACATCTGACAGCTTCTACGCCGGCCAATTCTGACATGTTTTTTTAGGTCCTTTCTATTCACGGCAAGCAGAAACAGCAAAAGCGTACTTCTACGTTCTTCGAATTCGTCAACAGCGAACGAGGTATTCTCATCTGTACCGATGTTGCCGCTCGGGGTCTCGACATTCCTGAGATTGATTACGTTGTCCAATACGATCCTCCCGATGTAGGCTTTCCAGCACCCTCAATATCATCTACGAAAATACTAATGTCATTTCAGGATCCACGTGATTATATTCATCGTGTCGGTCGTACCGCACGTGGTGCCAAGGCCAAAGGTCGCAGTCTGATGTTTTTGCAACCGTCTGAGATGGGTTTTTTGACTCACCTCAAAGAGGCAAAAGTCCCTGTTGTGGAATTCGAATTTCCCCAGAAGAAGATCATCAACGTCCAGTCACAACGTGAGTTTCAACCCCATGACCTAACAAGAAACCGTATGCTAACATGATTATCTAAACAGTTGAAAAACGTAATTACACTTCCTCTCTATGTTGGTATTTACATACTAATTTCTATAGTCATCTCCCAAAATTACTACCTCAACAAATCCGCCAAAGAAGGCTACCGATCCTACATCAACGCCTATGCCTCACACTCCCTCCGTTCCGTCTTTGACGTTAACAAACTCGATCTCGTCAAGATTGCCAAAAGCTTTGGTTTCTCGACCCCGCCGCGCGTGGATATCACTCTAGGCGCCAGCATGAGCAGGGACAAGAAAGTTCAGGGACGTCGTACATATGGAAGTCAGCCTAAGCAAGCCAACCGATTCAAGCGAAAGCGCGATGAGTAGATATATCTCGTTGGGTGTCTAACCAGTGAAGGCGAAGTGATGGTGACAAAAGTTTGTTTGGATAATCTGGGCATATAGGATGGAGTTTGGCGCAGAAACAGTTGACCTTGTACAGAATCGATTATTTGCACTAGCAGCATAGAATTATCAGCGGATTTATAAATGATAATACGTTATTGATGTCCATTTCCTCATTCCATCCTCCTTAGTAAACCTCGAGGCTGCTTTTATTATCCCCCCAGCTTTAGATCTGTCTTCCTCTCGACCGCCTCTTTCGACATACGCCCCGCCATATCTCCTTCATCCTTTTGAAGTACAGACCTCCTTTCCTTCATGCAACATTTTTCAACAAACAGCTCACCATGCTAGGCTACCAGTCCTCAATGGTCACGACAAGGACAGTCAGTGGCTGCATCTCCCTCCCAATCCACATGAACCCAACATCCTTCCCCGAAAAGGAATTCCTACCAGTAAAACCCAACCATTCTATCACGCGATCATGGCAGGAAAACAACATTGGCGACTCAATTATTGCGCTGTTGGAGAAACACAATCTTCAGTTCTATGCTGTTGATTGTTTACGTAGACCGCGGTTACTGGCATATCTGAAGCATATTCTCCGTGACAACCTTGTTTTTGAGAACGATAGTCATACGGTTGTCATTACACTGCGAGCTATGCCAGGAAATCATGTGGCCTTGACTGAGGTTATGGAAATGATTCATTGGGAACTGGTTAGTGAGTATTCAAAAGTTGCTGTCCCTTGTAATTACCAAATCTTGAGCTGAGACACTGCAGGTGGTCTCGCAGTCGAAGTACGCATTGGCAAATTCGAAGTCTTTTATCAGACTCGTCTCCATCTTGGATGTAGCATTGGACTGCGACGTGACCCCAGGTCAAATGGTACTGCTGGTGGCTATGTGGATCTCGTTGATAGAGACTGCGAGGTTATCGCGCAATGCATGCTTACCTGTGAGCATGTTGTTCGGCCTTACGTCGAAGGGGACGATGAGATGAAGATGCTGCGACCAAAAATGGATTGTGTTGGTAGGTCTACATTCTGAATTCATTATCCTTCATGAATCCGTCTCATCTTTCCTTCCTCTATAGAGCCCTATCTTCGAGATGCCACTGTTCAAACCCAACAATTTCCCATATCCTGCGCAACGCCTAGTATCGCCTCAAACATGGAAAAAATACACCATAACCAAAAAGCCCTCATTCGCCTAGCAGGGGAAATCCTCGCATCAAAACATAGCAGCGACAAAGAGACCTTCCCTCTGCACGAATTACGACACCTGAAATACCAACGAAACAAAATCCAAGTCGATACCACCAAATCCTTGATCCGAGATGATAACTTTGGAACGGTTTACGCATCATCAGGATACAGCTTCTCGAGACACCGGCATCGACTTGACTGGGCATTGATCGAGGTTGATCCTACTCTAATCCCCAAGTTGCGAAGGAACAAAGTCAAAGACCTCAGTCACATCCACCGCGATTGGCGTCAAATACTACACGCGGTGAAGCCTCGGAAAATGGCGGTTGTATACAAGCAAGGTTCTGCGACTGATACTACTTTGGGGGTTGTAAATTCGATCCAGAGTCATGTCGTCTCTTACGATGCCGATGGCAAGCGGTGCGTTACGAGGGAATGGTGCATTATTCCTGCTGCAGACTCGAACTGTTTTGCCAAAGCTGGAGATTCGGGGTCATTGGTGTTGGAACGGGATACGGCAAATGTCATGGGGATGGTTTTTGGGGGACATGGGAATGGGGGGCCGGTGTATTTCACATCTATTACTGCGATTGCTACACACGTTGAGAAAGTGACTGGGTTGAGAGTTCAACTTCCAGGTGGAAGTATCATTGGACATTGAGCGTGTTACCTCGGTATCGTTGCATTATCTTTTAGTCACCGGCTTAGAGAAACCGAAGTTCTATGGAGCATCACAATTTAGCGAATTCATCCCCAACTGTGATCTTACTAGCTTTCGTACGTTTCATCTCAGCCATGATAGAAACATGTTTACTCAAAGCTACCAAATCACCATTCTCGTCCAAAACACGCACATCGGTGTCATACCGCCCATTCTGAATCTTATGGCACACAATCTCTTGGAAAAGCCACTCGGCATCTTTCGGATCTTTCTTGATCTCAATAGACATGCACATCGTAGGAAAGACGTATTTGCTGAGATCGGCCATAGTAGGGTCGAAATTTAGAGGGGCAGGGAGGAACTATATTCCACCTAAAAGTTAGTATGAATAATTCTAGGGACTTGAAGATACTGACCATATCACACAAAACCCCCAAGCTAATCACATCCAACTTTTGATTCAAATCCTCCCATCGCACCCAAGTCTCCTTCGTATTCAACCCTGCCGCGCCCTTACGACTCCAGAACTGCGTCTTGGCCCCTTTCCGCTTGAGTACGCGCATCTTCATAATCACAGGCATGAGCTTGATCAAGAACGGAGTTCTGATCGATTCATCACAATCGCGCTCTCGATCCGGTATTTCATCGCGCGTCATCACCGGCGGAACTTCGAAAGAGAGCCCAACTTCCGTCGCCAGATTGCCCTGGATAACGGTTGCGGTCGTACATATCGTACCGGCGGAATCGCGGAGTTTGACTTCGACAGTGGAATAACGTCTGGCGTGACTTAGTTCCGTGACGGTGAGGACGACGCGGCCCCGTGGAACAGGCTGGATGAAATGGATGTCGCTGTTGATGGGGTCTGGTTTTGGAGTGGATGGGTATTTGCGGAGGAAGAATGTGCGGACGGTGGAGAAGACGAGACTGAGCGTTAAGCCGCCGTGGGCGTGTCTATCATATTCAATTAGCTCACTGTCATCAATTTGAAATTAGCGAGAAGAAAAGAGGTCAGAACTGACATCTCGCCGCACCAGTCCCAGTGTATTGTCGCCTCGAACTGGTCGTCTGTGCCAGGCACGGGCGTCACCCGCATCGCATCCGCAAATGAGGTGATTTTTTTGTTGACCTTTGCATTTGCCATGGCGACAACGACAAACCCAATGGCCGTATTGGGCGTATAACAACCCACGACATGGTGTGCGAGAAGAGCGAGCGGCTGAGGCGTGCTAGAGTACAGCCGAGGTTGCAGATTGATTGAGATCTTGTATATTCTCTCAGCCAATCACGCGTGCAGTGCAGTCTCTATACTTACCGGTAGTTACGCGGTTGAGTGTTGCTGTATGTCTTGGAAAGGCATATCTCCGTGCTAGCGCTGCTATTTCGCCAGAGTCAACTATTTGGATGAAGGCATTTTGCTTTGACATTTAGCAACGCAGACTAGGGACTACCCTAACCCTGGCTTGGGGTTATCGGAGATTGTATCCGTTGTGGCCTGAATTCTCTCCGACGCTCAGCTCTATATAGTATGCACGATTCCCCCCTCTCTCCCGGAAATCAGGAGATGGTCGTCAATGGTCTGACAATGCGCTGCGTACAATCCATGGAGGCAAGATCAAGCTGATGATAAATACCATCCTAGACCCACCAACCACCAAAACCAACATGCGCAGCTGACGCCTTGGAAAATGGGTTCCTCGAGTCATTGATAGCAGCTGATTGCATTACACTTTGCTATAGGATGCTTCATGATGCAACGGAATCTATAATCCGTGGGTCTTGTCAAAATATGTAGTCCAAAACATAATTCCATTGATAGAGACAAGTTCTAGTTCGAGGTGGAGTTCCCCTCACTCCTCCCCGCAGGAATTGGATATAAATTGGGGTTGTTGTTAGTCGACGTTCGATACTGGTTATACTGGTGGAGTACCATTTCAGTCTCTTCACACAGTTTGATGGCGTGAAGTCCTGGAGGCATAACCTTCTCATCGAATTACAGCTTGATCAGGTTCGACGCCCAGGTCCAGCGTCGAATAATCTCTCCCCATTTCGGAAGTAAATACACCGTGAAATCGAGTCAAGATGCCTGGCATCTCAACCAAAAACAACTGCCTCGAAGTCAACGACGGCCCCCTCCTCCCCGAAAATATCGCCCACCTCACACCCTCCTCCCCCACTGAGCCTCTAGCAACCCTCTGCGCCCGCTACGAACGTGATGGCATGCTCCTCCTCAAAGGCCTGCTCCCACGGGAAGACGTCCTCCGCACACGTACCAAATACTTTGAAATGATGTCCCCATCCGGCATCTTGCAGCCAAATACTCTACCAGTCCAGGGGATCTTTAACTCGAGCGGTTCACCAGATAACTTTCCCGGCATCGGCGCCGGCGCAGCAGGACAAAACGGCCGTCCAGGCGGCGAAAGTGCCCAGGCATTCGTCGACTTAGCCATCGAAGCTCATTACCAGGACTGGTACACCAGAGACCTCACCAAACATCGTGCATTACTTGACTTCGTGGCCAAGTTCACGGGCTGGAATGAGAATGCCTTGGGTCTCAATCGGAGTTTATTGAGGAATAATGTTCCTGGCACAAAGCCAATTGGTGTACATTATGATCAGATCTTTTTGAGATATGGAGAACCTACTAGTGTGACTGCTTGGGTGCCGATTGGGGATGTGAGTTTGTCGGGGGGTGGGTTGATATATCTTGAAGATGGTACCTCCCCTAGAAACCCTTTTGGAAGTCTGGTACACCTGCTCATAGAGTGAACAGGAGATGCGGTAGGAGTTCGAATCGAACAAGAATTCACCAGAAAAGCCCGCGAAGCAGGCATGAGCGAGAAAGAAGCCAGAAATGCATTCAATCATAACATGATGTCTACGGGCTTACTGTCTGAATCTCCACTTGAATTTGCGCGTCAGTACAACCGGCGCTGGTTGGTGTCGGCGTATGAAGCTGGGGATGTTGTTTTGCACAAGCCACATGCTGTATGTTCCCCCCCCTTCCAAGGTTGTCTCTAAACCAAGAGCTGGATGGACTTGAGATCACAGATTCATGCTTCGACTATCAATAACGATCGGAATAATGTCATTCGACTGGCTACAGACCTGAGATTCGTCGATCAGTCAAAGCCATATGACGAGGTAAGACACCCGATCCTATTAGTGTAGATATGCATATGACTGACAGAATAGAAAGCGTTGGACACAGTTCTACAGATTTGGAGACGGTGTATAAACTTCCAATTCTTAGGAAGTTTTACGAAAGGCTACATAATAAACCTGGGACCTGAGATTGACCTAGGATACCGGTCTCGGTATATAGCAGGTATCTATGTAGGATTGTTTGTCTAGTAGACATTTAATTTAATTAAATTGACATGCAGAGTTGATCTGTTGTTGTTCAAACAATCATCGAGGTGGGACAATTTTCGTCCCAAGGCAAATCAGGGCTTTAGCAGAGTTATCCGTTAGGTAATTGAGTACGTATATCGGACAGCAATATCTTTCGCAAAATCAATCCTGTATAATCTTATCCAATCGTCGTAATGGATGTAGATTTTATATAGATGGTAAGAATTAGATCAAGATATTCTTTCCGACATCACCGTGAAGCCGATTTATATATTTCCGTCACCGAGTTCCCTGAGATGGATAAGACATGACAAGCGAGAGACCCAAAAAGTACGGCTACCCAAATCCAGACCAAAGGGACATGATGATTTCGTCTCGTCTCCTTCCAACTACCAAAGTTGTGAGCGACTGGTATTCGGGACCGTGCCGTTTTCTTATAGCATCAACGGCAACCCGTCGTAGGTGGAGATTCTGAACCGAAATTGTAGAGCGTGACTCATGTCTGAGCGCCTTCAAAATAGGTCATTCACACCTCGTTGCTTCTCATCTTCTAGTCTCTCTTTATTCAAAGTCCTCCACCATTCGTGTGAGGCATCATATCCCGGCTTCAATGGGTCTTTTTCATCCACATCGTCCCATGGCTTCGGGCTGAGGATATAGTGCACATTCTTGACACTCTCGTCTCGCCAGATAGCATCATGGACACCCTTTCGTCTCAACGTCTTCAAGGCATTATAAATATATGGGAGCGTAATCCATCGGCCACAGAATACATCGGAAAGCAGCGATTGATCGGCAAACTCGTAGTCAGACGTTGCAGCACTGCCCAGTTGAGCCACTATCTTATCGTAGGTGCCTTTGGACGGGTTCACTACTTGGAGACCTCCATTCGGTATACCAAGGCCGAAAGTAGGGGATGCGCCCCCAGTCTGCGCAATGTCAGGAGTATCGTGTTGAGAGGTGTATGCGCAATTCTCGGGGATCCTTTCAATTGCACCAAACCGTTAGCTATCATGTTCATGGCATACGACAGTCCAAGCCTACCAGTCTTTCGGATAATGGGGTTTCTTTAGCGGATTGCACACGCAGGCGTGGCTAGCAGCAAAGACCTTATTTCCCGTGCCCTCAAGCTCGGGCGCATCCAATTCTAGCTCCATCAACTCATCCATATTCTTGAGCACCAACATATCACTATCAAGTTGTACCACCCGATCATATTCAACGAGTGAAAACGGCGTGAGCTTGCTCCAGCAGTCGTAGAAGCGCGTATCGTTGGTGTAGTCTTTAGGGATCGCCGGGAGGAGATACGGCACGCGCTTTTTCAAAATGCCTCTAGCGTCAAGAGCAGCATGGCCTTCGGCAGGAAAAGTGTCTGTATATAGAGCGACGAGGGGATACTTTGAGCCGACTTTTCGGAGGGAGTACTCGAGGGTTAAGAGGCCGGACAGGTATGCGGTATTCGTAATGAGAGTTGTCCACACTACTCCGTAGAGAAGCATCAATTGTTAGTCCCGAAATCACCGCATCGGAGTTTGAGTTGAGATCGGTCCTGCAGGGATCTTGCATACCTTTGGTGCCATCTGGCGCGCGGGGGGCTGACATCGCACAGCACAGACACTGACAACGCAACTAGCTAGATGTTCGCAAAAGATTGCGCGTCTCTGTCTTCGCCTCACTGTTGTAAGAATAGGATAAGAATGAGGATAAGAATGAGGATAAGAATGAATATACGGACGACGGACAAGGGGAAGGATATTTTCTAAGCAAAGATAAAAATAAAGAGCCAGGAAGGGAAGGTCCGGCCATTCGGAGGGACGGTGAGGATGGCGTGCCCCGAGCAGTAGGAGCGACCCCACCCCGATCGCGACTTCCTCGGGGATCGCGCTTCCCCTTACTACGTACTTATCCCCTGTCAATGTTCCTTTCTCTCGATCACAACAACAACTTCACCACCAGGGGAAACATCAACCAAGGACAAATATCACGTCAGTCTCTATACGCCTTAATGCAGCCCAACCCCTAATCCTCATCTCAATGGTCGACGCCGACGTGATGGTGGTGCGGAGAACACCCCCTGCCGCATCCGATACAACGGCGGCGTTGGGCTATGAGGCGGAGCCATTGATTGCTGAGGAATGGAGAAACGAAACAGCCTCTGTGCTTAGTGATCGAGATGGCCCCCGTCAAGTGTCCCAAAGCAGCTGGTACTTGTTTATATTGACGTTTGGTATGGGAGGGTAAGTCAAATTATCAATGAACCATCTATTTAGGATGTACTTGTACTGACAGAGGCAGACTCCAGGTAATCTGGTCGGTCCAACATGCCAACGGATCTGTATGTTACCACACGCCTAATCCACGACGTCGTCTAGTCTAATTAAAATCTCGCGACAAGCCCTATCTCTTATCGCTGGGGATGAGTAAAGCCTTGCTTGCCTGGGTATGGGTAGCTGGGCCATTGACAGGAACTATCGTACAACCTTATATCGGCATACGCAGTGATAACTGTCGCAGTCGCTGGGGTAGACGAAAACCGTTCATTGCAATTGGTGGCGCAACGACCGTAATATGTCTCCTCGCGTTGGCTTGGGTGCGGGAGTTGACTGGCAGCATATTTGCGGTATTTGGCGCCGACCAAAAATCGGATACCGTGAAATCAGCATCAATCATCGGTGCGATCATTTTAATGTACTGCCATGATTTCGGCATCAACACAGGTAGGTATTTTCACCAATGGGCATACTTTGACTGGGCCATTCTAATTTTTCACCAGTCCAAGCAGCTATGCGGGCATATATCGTCGACAATGCTCCATGGCATCAACAAAAATCTGCCAATGCTTGGGCGAGTCGCGTCAGCGAAGCTGCGAGCATTATAAGCTATGCTTTTGGCTACATGAATCTACCCGAAATATTTCCCATACTGGGCAAAACACAATTCCAGGTGATTTCCGTCATAGGAAGCTTCTGCTTGATAGGTAGCTTGTTGGTATCGTGCATCTTCATCAAGGAACATCGAGCCTACAACCAACAGATGACCGCAACGAAGTTGAGCACTTTGAATTCATTCGGTATGATCTGGAGGTCTGCACGCTATCTGCCTCCTCAAATAAAGAAAGTATTCGCCATTCAATTCGCGTCTTGGTTCGGATGGTTTCCATTTTTATTCTACATCACTACATATATTGGCCAATTGTATGTGAATCCCATTTTCGACAAGCACCCTGGTCTATCCAACGGCGAGATAGACAAGACATGGGCGGAGGCTACTCGAATTGCGACATCTGCCTATTTTTTGAACGCTGTCGTCGCCTTTGTGGGCAGTCTGGTGCTGCCATTACTGGTTGTAGCACCATCCCAGAAAGCGCTCGAAGCTCCCACAAATGACAGTCCTTTAGAGTCGCCGCGGCCAACTTCGAGTTATGGTACATTTTTGCAGTCATCGCTACGTGTTCTCGGGAAGCTTCGGGTACCTGGTCTTACTCTTCGACGATTATGGCTACTATCACACTTCCTCTTCGCGGTGTCCATGTTTAGTACGGTGTTTATATCGTCGCCCGGGACAGCAGCATTCATGACTGCCATTGTTGGTATTCCTTGGATGATCACATCTTGGGCACCATACGCATTCATCGCAACGGAGCTTGCACAACATAACGCCGGACTGACTAATTCACGCGAAAGCATAGATGACAGCATCCGTCGATATAACCGACTATACGATGAAGATGAGAATACGAATGGTATCGGCGAAGCTGGTGTTGTTCTTGGTTTACACAATGTTTTCATCTCCTTTCCTCAAATGGTGTCTAGTCTCCTTAGCAGCGTCATTTTCAAGGCCTTGCAAAAACCACGCGGTGAACCATTCGATAACAGCGTGGCTTGGGTTATGAGATTTGGAGGCTGTGCTGCCGTGGTAGCGGGATTATTGACGATGCCTCTACAGGACCAGACTGCGGAATGAGTGACAATGGACTGGCGTCATGTGAGTGACTGTCCTGATATCCTGAGATATTGAGTGAATTTATTGGCTATAGGCGTTGTGGTACATAGACATATATTTAATACAGACTATGAATGACCGATGATTCTTGGTATCCGTTTCAGCGGTTGATTTTCTCGCAGACTATGGTTTAACACATCCTTACCTCAAGAACTTTGATACTACTCAGCGCACTTTCGACACGGGCACTGGGCGAAAACCACTAACATCAATTTCATCTCGTTGATTGCCAGGCTTGCCCCATCCACCACCACCTGAACAGTCATTAGCAACCGACCAAAAATAGAGACGAAAGACCAAGGGGCGCCCACCAGGTGAATTGATTTGAATATAATCACCAGCATTTAACCGCACAACCGCCTTTGCACCAATATTGATCTTCTCCAACTGCGCTTCCGCGTTATTCTTGAAGATATAATTCACTCCTACACTTCCCGGTTCCCCGCCTTCAAGACCGTAGGGGCTATACACCCTACGCTCCGACAGGATACTGAACTTCATCGGAGTGCGGGCTTCAATTTCTCGTGTCATTCCATCACCACCATTATACAGCCCCCTTCCTCCCGTACCGTGATTGATCACATCCCGACGCACAATGACCGGCGTCCGCTTCTCAATAACCTCCGGATCTGTAGCCTTTGTATTCGTCGAATGCACATTTACTCCATGCGTGCCATGCCACGTCGGCCCGGCACCACTTCCCCCACCCACGGTTTCACCATAATTCCATCCAGGAGTAACAACGCCGGTCAGGGGATCCTTACCACCCATGCCCCAACCAAGACTGTTCGCACAACCCTGACTACCTGCGGCGGCACCAAAGGCTTGCAATATAACATCCGTTACGCGTTGACTGGAAATAGTCGAGCCGCAGATAGCAACTGTTGATGAAGGATTCAGAATCGTGCCTTCTGGGATTCGGATTTCGCAGGGATACAAACACCCCTGGTTGAGTGGGATATCCATATCGACCATGCAACGGAGCACATAGATGATTGCTGAGTGTGTGATTGACACCGGCATATTCATGTTTCCGTATGTTTGGGGACCGGTGCCTGCGAAATCAAAAATGGCTGTTTCACGTTCGCCGTCAATGGTTATCTCGACTTGAACGGGGGTACCGTCGTCGAACCAGTCGACGGCTTTGAGTGGTTTCCCACCGGTCTTCTGGTATAGTTCTCGAAATAGCTTCTTGATAGCCAACTCTGCATTACGCTGTATGCCGCCCATGTATAGGTGGACAACCGGTAACGTAAACTCCTCACAAAGACGCTTGATAAGCAAAATGCCGCGCTGATTAGCGGAGATCTTGGCTTTGATGTCTGAAATGTTATCATTCAACCTGCGAGTCGCGCTGCAACCGGGGTATTCAGCCACCTTGTTGAACAACTCCCTCACCTCATCCTCGAGAAAGACTCCTTCGCTAACAATCTTCATCGATTTCACTGCCATACCTTCCTGCCACAACTCCTTTGAGTCTGGTACCATACTCGTGATTCCAATCCCGCCAATATCAGTATGATGCCCACGAGACGCAACATAAAAGATCAACTGATTATCATAAAACGCCGGCGTGACAACCGTCAGATCCGGCAAATGCGTCCCGCCGGCTTCTGGGTGATTCGTGAACAGCACATCACCAGGCTTCAGCTTATCGCCCCATAATCTATGTTGATATTGGATTGCGAATTGCATACTGCCCAGGTGGATAGGGATGTGCGGTGCATTAGCGACCAATCCGCCGTCAGGCGAGAATATGGCACAAGAAAAGTCCAGTCGTTCCTTGATACTTGTGCTGATCGAGGTGCGCTGGAGGGTATTTCCCATTTGTTCGGCTATGGACATGAAGCGGTTGGCGAAGCAGGAGAGTTGCACTGGGTTGATTGTTTCTGTGCTGAGTTGTGCCGACGAAGAGTCTTGTTTGTTGTCGACCTTGTCAACGATGAGATGTCGACTTGTCAGGTGGCATTCATAGTCCAGTTCGATCAGGATAGTCTGAGTCTGATCTGTTATTAACGCTGGGCCTGTGACGTGCGAGCCGATGGTCAAATCTTCAAGTTCATAGATCGGAGTCGATATCCACTGATCATTGATAAATACTTGTTGACTGGTTTTTGATTGCGGTACAGTAGCAGACTTCTTCGCAGACGCCAACTCCTCCGATACCGGTAGACTCTCCTTTTGATTGACGTTCTTGGCCGTCGCCCTCACCCGGATACCATCAACCATAATATCGCGGTTAGTCGTAAATGCGAATTCACGAAGATGCCTGTTAGTAAACTCTGAGCCGTAGTCACTGCCGTCTTTCGGTTTTTCGACACTCAGACTGGTATCCATTCCTTTGTATTGCAGATTCAGGAAGACCTCATATTCGATTGTATCGCCGATGATGTCCTGACTGCGCAGCTCCTTTTCCAGTTTTGATTTGATGGCCTTCTCTCGTGCTTCGATTTGAGGCATGTTTTCTGCCGACAATGTGAGAGATAGAGACTCGCTTGCCTCGGAGGTGATCTCGGCGAGACTGATTCCATAAGCGGACAATAAAGACGAGAAACGATGGATTAGAATCCGACGAATGCCGAGATTCGAAGCAATCGCACATGCGTGTTCTGTCTTTGTCAACATCTTTCTTCACATATTTTCAGGGAGACTACATACGTCCGCCGGCACCCCCAAAACTGACAAGGTTATGATCAAACGTCGCAAATCCTCTGGCTTCAGTCGTGTTTCTGATCGGCCTTGTCATCGCCTCATTTGCTACCTTTACAAAACCAAGCGCAACTTGCTCCGGTGTGAATTTAATAGAAGAATCTGCATTGACCTCTTTTGTCAATTCTTCGAATTTCGATGCCACCACATCGGTATCTAATGGCTCATTTGCATGTTCACCAAAGATGGCTGGGAACGATGACACAACAAGTCGACCAAGAAAGAGATTAGCATCGGTTATTGTAAGTGGTCCGCCTTTTCTGTAACATGCAGGACCGGGGTGTGCACCGGCGCTCTGTTTGTTGCTGTCAGCTGATACTTTCCTCGTGTTTTCGGGGAATCCTACCTCAGGACCGACTACTAAAAGTCCATTTCGTACAAACAGCTTTGAACCCCCTCCTGCTGCGACGGTATTCAGATTCAGCATTGGGGTGTATACCTTGCGGTCTGATATGGTTGTGTCGCTGATATGGTCGAATTTTCCGTCGTAACGGCAGACATCCGTACTCGTGCCACCCTGACCATATTAGCTTGACATCACCTATATTTCGATTAAGAGGCGTTTTTGTACCATATCAAATCCAATCAAAGCCTTCGAATCTTTCAAATCATAACACGACCTAGCAAAACCAACAACACCTCCAGCCGGACCACTGAGCAAAGCCGCATTTCCGGTGTATTTCTGTGCAGGACGCAGTCCGCCATCCGAAGACATGAACTCCACTCGCTGAGGAGGGATTTCAAAACCAGATAGAAAGTCTTCTACGTATGTGTGGACGATGGGAGATAGATATGCATCAGTACAGACAGCCGTGGCCCGTTGTAGCATTTTGATACGTGGACTGATTTGCGAGGATAGTGATATGGACTTGAAGCCCTCTTCGGCGGCTATGTCACCTACCAATTTTTCGTGGTCTGAAATTACATTAGAACATGGAGTTTGAGTCAACCTGAAGTTCATGCTTACCAGGAAAGATATGCGAGTGCATAAAACACACCGCAAGGGACGTAAACCCTTCATCACGAAGCTTCCGCAACTGTCCATGGACTGCCTCAACATTGACCAGCCGCAAGACGCGAATAATTTCTCCGCTACTAGTTTTCACCAGTGCCGAGTCTGTTTCATCAAATTCTGGCTGCGGGAATGGGTCTAGTTCGTAATTTTCTATGGTCACTCGTTCATCGACTTCTATGACTTCGTCGAATAATACTTTTGGTTTGCGGATGTTCAGGTCGAACAGTTTTGGGCGAGAGCCGTCGCCTATTTCGCACAGGTCTCTGAATCCTACGTAATTGTTAGTTGATTATGGAGATTCTTTTTTATGTGAAGAGATGCTACCTTTGGTTGTAAGAAGAGCAAATCGTTTGCCCTTGTGCTCTAGAAGGGCATTTGTAGCAATTGTTGTTCCGATACGGCATGATTCTTATATACCGTCAGAATTTTATGCTCGTTGAAAACTAGTGTAATAGTCACATACCAACAGCGGATGCATCTAATTTCTCGCCAAGCGGTATCTCTCTTCCTTGAACGGCTTGCAAAACCCGTCGAATAGCTTCCGTCGGTGCATCTCGATAGTTATGAGGATCTACAGACAACAGCTTGAATACGAGGTCTTCGCGACCTGGTATTTGAGCGATGACATCGCAGAATGTGCCACCTCGATCTAAACTTGAGTGAGTTGGAATTCATCAAAGATTTCATAGGTTTAAACCTACCTATCGATATTCGGACGCCCTTAATGGTTTCCTGCCCGTTGGTCGTCGCCATCTTGTCCCTTGGCCGTGCTGTGACAATATTTAGGAATCTATCAGATATCAAAGAAAGCACTGTAAAGTATATAATTCACTGTTCTCGTCTCACCATCAATCCCGAAAATTAGTCAACCGTTAGTGGATATTGTACATGTGTGCTTCCGGCACCGACAATTGACTCTAGAAACGAGTCTATAAAGTCTCCTTGACTTTCCTTTCCAGGCCAATATCTGGCCTAGTATTAGAACCAACAATAACAAAGCTAAAGAAGTGGTTTCAACCAGGTTTAGCTCGATTAACACTCTTTTGCAGAAAAGTCCGCGGTACGTGCCGCTTGCATGGGTCACAAACGTGGTGTTTAATGCTAGTGATAGAACATGCCTTTACTTTTGAGTCCACTAGTTAACGCAAGCCATGTGCCTATCATGCTAGGTACTTTATTTAGGCTCTTGTCTTAGACGGCCGATATCGTCCTAATCAGCACTTAGTGTCGGAGGGAGCTCCGACTCGAGACTTCGCTCGCTCCAAGTTCTCAGAGTACATTGTTATCTCATTGGAGCAAACCTTCCTAAGCTCCAATGAGAGCTGCTCCCATGTTTCCAAGAAAATTTCCTAGCGGAGTGTCAAGAGAAATTTCCTAATATGGATATACTTGCCCCATTCGGAGATGTCTCGAGATGAAAATTTCCCCTCTTCAAGATAGTCAAGATAACGAACTGCCCCTCCTCTATCACGCCATTACTTTAGTTTAAATTCTCAAGAATTTTTCCAACAGCTTTCCTCTTCATAGACTCGAAACATTCGGCTCGCCCTTCCGTCCGCATACCATAAGTAAGCTTTTTGTGTGGGTTTACTGATCACGCCATTTTGCTTTGGACACCAGCAGTTTGGCAAGCCATGTATGTATGGATTTAAAGTAGTGCCAACATTCGTGATCAAGGCTATAGGGCACTAGGTATAGTATCAAAAACAGGCTATCTTAGTTACGCAATGGAATTTCACTAGCTCAATAAATAAATTGAATAAATATACGTAGTTTCCCGGCTAGTCGCGTGTCTATAATTTTTTCCCCAAAGATTCTTGTCCAACATCAGTATCGTGGCACGTCAAGATGAGTTCGGCAATGTCTCCGGAGAGGGTGAAAAACGTCGGAGATGAAACTAACACACGAAATGCGTTGCCAAAGAAGAAACTCTCCCTTGGCAAGAGGATTCTGGGTACTCTGTGGGATTCTCTAGACGACAAACCAGCGGAAGAACACCGACTTGTACGACGACTAGACTCTTTTTACTTGATATGGGCGTGCTTCTACTATTTTGTCATGTACCTGGACTCCAGTTAGTTGCCTCTTTGTTCGCGTTCACATGTTGACGAGTAGCATGTCTTACTGATGTGGTCGATTTTCTAGCAAATATTAGCAATGCATATGTCAGTGGCATGCAGACCGACCTCAAAATGTACAGCAATGAGTTGAATTGGATGACAACATTCTGGACAATTGGTATGTCTGAGTGCGAAAGTATGGCAACTTTAATCGTGCCGTTGTTGACAACAATAAAGGATACATCATCGGCACACTGCCATCCCAATTCATCCAAATGCGCATCCGTCCTTCTCGCTGGCTCCCAACCTTGGAAATAATCTGGGGCGGGTTGGTGATGTGCATGGCAGCCGCTCCAAATGCCAAAACCATCTACGCCATCAGATTTCTGGTAGGAATCTGTGAAGCCTCCGCATACCCAGGCATGATGACTTTGCTCGGCAACTGGTACACTCCTCAGGAGCTGGGTAAACGATCCGTCATTTTCCAGCAGAGTTCGGCCGCTGCGCAAATGTTTAGTGGATTTTTGCAAGCTGGTATTTATAATGGGATGAACGGTACGGCAGGACTGAAAGGGTGGAGATGGCTGTTTATTTTCGACGGCATCATTTCGATACCTATTGCGGTCTGTGGGTACTGGTTGATTCCCGATGCGCCGTCAAACTCGAGAGCTTTCTATCTGAAAGAGGTTGACAAGAAGACAGCCATAGCGCGCATGGCTCGTGCGGGACGAGCCGAGCCTAAAGGTATATCTTGGGGTAAAGTGAAGTCTGTCCTGAGCCATTGGCCTATCTACGTGTTTGTTGTGCCATATGTGTAAGTGGCAACTTCCCACGTTGTGGGTATAAGCGTCTAACATGAAGGATCTAGCTCATATGTCCTCGCACTCCACATCGCTTCTTACATGAACCTCTGGTTGAGATCCCTCGATATCTACTCAGTCGCCAAAATCAACGTCATCCCCTCCGGAGGCTATGCAATCGAGATAGTCATGGCACTAGTATACGCCATCACTTCCGATGCTCTCGGTGTTCGATGGCCTGTCATCATGACCGGTGCCGCAATCGGTCTACTAGGAGGAACTCTTCTGGCCGTCTGGGACTTACCCTTTGGCGCAAAATACTTTGCCTGGTTCCTGACTTTTGCGCCCGTCGGAACAGGTGCCTTGCTCTTTGCATGGGGTAACGAGGTTTGCGGAGATAGTGCTGAAGAACGAGCAATCTTGCTCGGGTGGTTAAACACCATGGGATACACGTTCAATGCCTGGGTTCCGTTGTATGCGTATCCGGCCAAGGAAGCGCCGCACTACAAGTCAGGATACAAAGTCAATGCTGCTTTATGGGGTGTATTTTTGATTGGTATTCCGGTTATTCTGTGGTTTTCCAAGAACTTTCCGACTAAAAGGGCCCCAGTTGAAGATGCAGAGCAATCTGTTGAGTACGTTGATGAGGAATGGAAAAATACCGAAGGGACTCAGGTTATACGGGAACTTTGATTTGTGATTAGATATATATAGTATTGTTTATAGTACAAGAAGAGAAGAGATTAGTTAAGCAGTTTCGAAGATAATTATCACCCATCCATGTCTAACCGGAAGACACCGTAGACAAACATCCACCTAGTAGTGAATATATCCATCAAGAATGAAAGTGATTAAACAGCCATAGCTGGTTCAGCTCCCTCTTTTTTATTTCCTTTCACACTCTTCCACTCCACGAAAAGACTAGCAACAAATGCAAGGCATGTCAACGCCAGACTGACTCGATAAGCATTCACCAAACCAGACATGTAGGCCTCGATAACAGCGGGCAGCTCATCCAACTTGCCCATCTGAGAAAGTACATCCCTCAAGGCAGTTGCACCTGCACTAATGATCACACTAGGCTCAATGTCCTTGACATGTGATTGCATATAGCTAGAAAGTCCATTCTGAAAAACGGATTGGCCAACTGAAATGAACAAGGCACCACCCAAATTCTGAAAGAACATTACCGCGGCAGATCCGATAGGTATATCTTCTTGAGATAGGATAGTTTGCACGGCGGTCATAGGGACTTGGAACCCTGCTCCAACACCAAATCCAGCCAGGATTTGATATCCAATCCATTTCGGTGTGGAAATAGATGTGCTATACGTCGTTAAGAGCCCGCTTCCGATGGAGAAAAGTGCCGTGCTGAGGATTAGGAATGGCGTGTAGTAACCGACCGCGGTGATTAGACCTCCAAAGAACACGGACGATATCACAGTCGCAAGTAGTATAGGCAGCAGGTCGATGCCCGATTTGGTAGCTGAGTGGTTTTTGACCGATTGAAAATAGATAGGTAGGTAATACATGAAGAGAAAGAATGCTCCGCCGAAGCATACCGCAAAGATCGATACTGACCACACCGTCCGTTTCTTCAAGATTCTAGGTGGCAAAGTCGCTCGGTCTCCAAGTTTCCACTGAGAGATAATGAACAAAATTGTAATCAAACCGAATCCAATGAAAAGACCGATGATACGCGAGTTATTCCAAGCGTATTTGTTCCCGCCCCATTGCAGTGCTAGGAGAAGACAAACAACGGCAGGAATAATGAGGCCTGCACCGATGAGGTCGAGTTCGAGTAGTTTTTGTGCCCAAGTTTGAGTGCTGTCATTCTTCTTTGCAGGAAGGTGAAGAATTAACACGACAATGACCGCGGCAACGCCTCCGATTGGTAAGCTGTTGAAAGTCAGTATCCGATCATGCGCGATATGAGTTAAGAGGTCTTACTTGATGTAAAAGCACCACCTCCATGAAATATGATCGGTGAATGCTCCTCCTAGCAAGGGTCCGACAACGGATGCAACGCCCCAGACTGCACCAAAAAGACCAAAAACCATCGGTCGTTGCCGAAGGGGAACTAAGAAAGGCAATATTAATAAATAGGATGTGCTGGTGGTCGGACACGAGTTAACATACTAGAAAAACTGAGAATGACCAGTGCTCCCGAGAAGATTCCGGCAACACCACACCCAGCTATAGCCCTACCACCGATGAGGGTCGAGCTGTTGGGAGCGACACCACATATCAGCGAGCCGAGCTCGAATACAAAAATGGCGGCAAGGAAAGCCCATTTTACCTGACAGTCAGTGTGAGCATAAAGGATCAATACATCAACCGGACATATAGAATTCCAGCTTACATTCAGAATTTTGTATATACGACCATATGTCGGCTGCAAGGCTGTAGACGTCAAAAAGTAGGCACTGCCATACCATCCAACATCCTGCACGGAGTGAAACTGGTCAGTGATTTTCGGAATGGCTGTTCCAATGATGGTTTGATCAAGTGCCACTAAGAAAACTGTAATAAAGAGCGAGACAATTATCAAAACAGCTTTGAATACTCCGGGGTATTCAGGGTCGGCTTCTTGGTCGGTGGTCGAATCTTTGCCGGTTTCTTTTTCGAGGTCATCTTTGTTATTGTTGTTCTTCTCTAGGGATGGTTCCATGTTCTCGTTGTACTTGTCGTCAAGTGCATCTGGATGATTTTCAGCTGCCGTAGATGTGCTCGAGCCCGGTCTACTGGCCGAAGCCTCGTACTGGCTGCCGGTTGTAGTCATCTTTGCATCACTGTCAAAGCGTATTTTGCTACTCAAAACGGCAGAAAGTAAGAGACTACTATTCGGTTTATATGCCTATTTATTTTCATCGATCCGCAACCATGTGGCTCACTGAAACCAGGCAGAAAAGTAGATACATCAAGACAAACACTCGGCGGAACCCAACTCCCCGTCTCCGGATCATGTTTGTACGCTGATTGGCACGATCCAGTGCCTGGAACGCTGTGGCTGGAAGTGTGTCAAACTTTGTCGAATCTGGTGAAAATAATTTAAATCCGTGGAATGCAAAGCTGCCATGACGTCTCGACTCTTAACTCCGGTTCGCATTATTGGCTGTCTTATCGCCGTGGCGGGGAATTTGACAGCGATCGATATGAAAAGAATGGAATTTAGAAACTCAATTTCTCAACATGGGGATCAGATACGAAGCAAAGTGAGTCATAATTACGAATTAGTAAGCCATCATCTATTAAAGTTGTACTGTCGTATTTACTCTTCAGTTGTTGGTGCGCCGATCATGTGCGAGAGGCTCTTTAATTACTCAGAACTTTATTCTGACTTGGCCGACTTACCGACGCATAGTACTGGGACTCTGAGACGTGCACTACCTAGTCAACCTTATTGAACACCGTGTATCGACCACCAGCTGGTTGCCTATCTTGTGAAACTTAACGTTGACGCCCAGAGAGTATACTTCTTAAATCCTGGCCAGTTACACGGATGGATTAGGGGCAGGTGGCCGAGTAGCACGCCGCCTGGAGCGCTCAAAGAGTAGTCGGTTGGACTTGAGCCCCTAACCATCACTATAAGAAGAGCGCGTGGGTTCAACCTGCTGCCCCCAGTCCCCCTGATGGGGAAGGCTATGTTGAATAGAAATAGGTTTATGGTTATTACGATGCTTGGCGTGTATGATCAGAGATAGGGGTAGGACGGAGTATGATTCTTAATGTATACCATATCTCCTTTGGATTATTCTATGCTGAATATTATATAGTTCTTCTAGAGGATTTTAAGACTTTTCCTCTAGATATATTATCTATATAGTATCTGTTTAAGATCTCTAGGAAATATGGTGGAATTACGGGGCTATGGGGCTTAAAATATAATGAGGTAAGGTTTATGTACTAAACCTGCGAGTCTGCATGGACCTAAATAACAGAAATACCAACCAACAACTACACGGATGGATTGAAATCGCCGAATTGTCTCATCGGATGATTTGGACCGAGCCATGTTGTGTTATAAAAATTACAACAACTCATAAGCCTGGAGCTCGAGTTGAGATAGCTATTGGGAGCAGACCTGTGTGGTGCTACGCCTAGGTCCGGATTTGGTAACTTTTAACCTCGCGACAAGACACGCACCCTTTCCTGAATGAATCTCATTGGAACTATCCCAGCATTCCTGGAGTTTGTGTGAGGCGTATCAAGAAGCCGTTATCATTAAAAAGGCCTGCCTGCTGAAGTTGATGAACTAATTCACGATCATCTATAGCACAATTCAGATATCATGAAACGATTCCCGATCAAAAACGATACCGTTGACTCAGCACTCACTCGACACCTGGACCGGTTATTCTTGATTCACCCCAAATACCTCGCCTTCGCCCTCATCGCGTAGATCGCATCCAAAGCATTGGTATCACATTCTCTTATCCTACTTGATTCTCTCTGCCTGAACCCTTGAAAGAGCCTATAAGTGAGGTTCTCCCAGCTTCCCAGTCCACACCAGCCTCGTCGCATTACATTCTCTCATCTTCCTTCGCACCTTTTCAAACGGCAACGGTGACATATCTTGCGGATCACCCAAATCGATCTTCGCTTTGCCGTCCGGCATCAACAGTCGTCTCGCGGAAGGCCTTGCCAGGTTCCGAATATCCTTTTTCGACGCAATAAAATAAGTGCACGCACGCGCCCAAAGTGCCATCGCGTCAATGTTTGGCCTGTGGAAGCTTGGCCATAATGAGAATAAAATCATGGGGCATGCCCCCATACTCATTCCAGGTCATCGTGACCCCGGGTTTCGCCGACTGGCTGGCAAGTATTCGATTTCCGTCAATTCCACGTCCCTCAGTCCCCTACTGCTGCAGGACTTACTACTTCCGTGATGTGGAACCATACCAACACACAGATACTCGCAACCAGCCACGCACTGGACATCAATGTACTCCATGAGCCTCCTATCTCATCTATCATAGCAGCCATTGCGCAGGACTTGGGGCATGGCAGGACAGCTAAAAGTCAGTTTGCCTCGTGGGGAAACTGTCACCTGTCCTGGTAGCCCTAACAGATTTTATTAAAACATATTGGTCACTCTGGTGTTCACTTATTTTGATTTGATGAGCAACTACTTCAAATTTTGCATATGTATATATATATATAGATCATAGAGCCAGACGGACATATTACTAACTCTATAGCAATGGGCCGTTTGATACAAGAACTGCTTGCGTAACTTGCAACACAATGCCTTTTGATCCTGATCGTTTCAGGGGAACGCTTTGAAATGGACAAGAAATAAACCTCTGGGAAATCACCACCAAAAATTTGGCGGCGAGTAAATTGTTATGTGCTTGAATTTATGGCTCCGAGGTTAATCATACGACTTTCGTGTAACGTACTCCTTGGTAGATCGCCGAGTCCCTCTTTCTGTTCCGAAAGCACTGCTGAAGCCTTGATTACCTGTTCATGTAGAATGAGTTCTGAAAATCTTCTTGAAACATATTTGTGAACCACTCTATTTGAGGGTTGGGCTGCCATTTATGTTATAAGCTCTACCCGGATCTCACTCATCCCCTACGGCTGCTGTGATAAACATATCAGAGGATATGATATGACTGCAAAATACTCCGCACAGACACTCCGAGCATGCTATCCATAATAATGCTGCCTATATCTGCAAAGTGTTTGCCGGAGTAGGGTAAAGTCCGACTACTCCCTTTATCAACTCAACACTCTCAAGATGATCTGATAAATAAGGTTGGCACACTCCTACAATATCGTTGAAAACCCACCCTCGCTCCGGAATGTTGTTCGATCTTACAAATCCATCAACCTCACGTTTAGGCGACTACATTTATATCATGCAATCAACATGTTCTCCATAGTCCTCATCTATACTGTGTTTATCGGTTCCGCCATTGCACAGTCCGTCACGAGCCTGTTCTTACCCGGGATCATGTCGCAAGAGCTTATGGGATCCGTGATAGACAGTGTACGCGCCAATCCAATATAAATTACCACAAAAGTCTTGGAAGCTAACGCGTAGATGTCCACAGAACGGATTAACTATGACCTATTCGATAGCCTGCCCTTCCGGTACCGATGCCGACGACTGTGGTGTTGATGGAGCCATGACAGCAATTGAAGGCCCCTACATTGCTGCTTTCAAACTGATTGATGCTGACGATGAGTATGAGCTAGTTTGTTATATCACTACTATGCTTAGGTTCTAACCGTTGTTTTCATGATTAGCATCTCCGCGTTTGTTTCTTGCGACCTCAAAAATATAGCTACCGCGACCTGTACGACCACAATCGGGGGATCAGGAGCTGGTCATGACACCGGTACCTCGATCAAAACTTTTACCGACGCGTCTTCGATGCTAATACCTGTCACCATCACTTCTGGCCCCCCTGCCGGTACGTCGGTGTCCATACCAAATGCAATAAGGACGGAAACCACTATACATGCAATTACTTCTCCTGCGCTGGCACAATCACCGACTGGCACCACCGGAGATGCCCATCGAATGAATACAAAGAATCCCTTGGCTGTTGGCAGCTTTTTTGCCGCAATCATGAGTGTTATTTATTATATCTAACCAATTACATCACCAACAGAAATCCATGCCTTTATTGTTAACACTCATATCCGTACCATGAATGCTGACTTGGATGCGCAATCCTCAATGTATTAATGTAAACACTACCCTACACCTTTGTCTATATATCGTCGTTTACCCACATCGTTTCTAACACGCGTTTTGACATTTCCGAGGTTTCCATCTAAGGTCGATAACCAATTTTCCTTTGAATCATCCACCGCCCAGCTAACCGCTATGTATTCAGCAGTCTAATCCCTTCGTACTCTTCCTCGACCACTTTTCTTTCACTAGTGACGAGACAGATCCGCATCCTAGCCAAGAATGGCAGATTGCGTAAGAGACAAAGCGCCACGGATATCCATGTCAAAGCTAAAAACAAATGACCACCTTCCACCGTTATATCGTATAGATGCCCGTGTACATTGAGCAAGTCCACAAAACCGCCGTCGATGAAGGTTGATATGGTTGCTGCTATAATCATGATAAACAGGCTCACCTAGACATGGCTGTTAGTTCCAGATGTCACTAGTCAATCTATGTCAAGGAGTTGTCGGGGATGAAATCTTACCATTGAGAAGCTACGGCTGAGCCATGTATATAAGTTGCCATTGTTCCCGGGTGAAAAGAGGAGTCCATCAATCAGAAGACCAATGCCCATAATGATAATGTTCAATATAGATAGAATGGAAACAGCCTTTGAAATCGAAGAGATCCAGATAAAATCTGATATAATAGTAAACGGCCAATCAATAGCCTGTTGCCCGCCGCTGAGACTTGAACCAAGATCATTCAACAATGCGGATGCAAGATCAAAACTGAACGGCAAGGTTGTTCTCGCGCATAGAGTGGTGTTTCTTTCGCCATTGTCATTATAGAATCCAGCGCAATAAGTCAGGATGTGTGTAGTATAGAAGTCGTATACCCCGATGTCAACAGCATACGGCGTTCCTTCGGAGCTGAGAGTGGAATTTGTTCTGAGCTTTGTTACGTCTAGCTAGAAGTAGTCAACATCATGCGTGATCTTTATAGCAATACTGCGACACATCAATATTACTTACTAGAATGATGTAGACGTCGCCTAGGGCACCTCCACATTGGGTGCCTGCAAAGATAACTATCAGAATAAGGATGAAGGAAGCTAGCGACAGAAGCCTGGCTATGAGATTGCCGAAAGCCATGACTGGCCTGATCTCAATGCTTGTTTAAAGTATGCTGAAGAGAAGTGTTTCGTATGATGAAATTTGAACAAGAAGTAACACAATACACGGATATTGACTAAGTGAATATGGAACAAGATTTACATTTGTACTTCTAGGGATATGGTCTCCAGGTAAGCCACCAGTTACTCGATCGAGGCAAGATCCGTATTCAAGATACATCTAACTTTGGGTCTCTCAACGGTGCCAGAAGAACAAGCATACCACATGCAGAGAGGAGCATTTTGGCAAATCATTTCCTGATTAAAGACTTCTCATAGGCGGTTCATGATATAAATCCATTGTGATATATAGTTACTCAGAGGCATGTGATAGGGCTTTGTCAAATTTAACTTTCCAAACTCGATCATGCTAGACTTATAATAGTTCTTTCTTCTGTTGATCCATTCCTAGATTCACAATTCCACGGGCCGTAACAGGTAATGTATCCTGGATCATGGTTCAAAGTCCGTCAAGAATGTTCGTTTATTCGATCTGAACACCAGAATTACGGAATCGAGAACGGTTAGGGTATCAGCGGCAGCAGTAATATAAACATCGAGATTCATGTTGCTCTCGATCTTTGAAACAATTTTAATGTTTCCAACTTGAGATTGCTGCAATCCATCGTATGAGTACGGTTGAAGTGCTTAGATATCCATCTAATAGGCGTGAACTGTCCTCTCAGTGTATTATTCATGCTGATAGTTTCATATGGGAACGACGATTACGACGAATACCGCAGCTTCAGGTCCTAATTCGATTACCCCTTACTTGGATAGAAGCCAATTAGATTTCCTGTGAGCAAACCTCCATTTTACCCAGAAAATATTAGAACTTTGCTAAGTATAATTATTCGCTCAACATCCATCCGTGTTTATATAAATGTGGAGGCGGTGGATATACCTTATGCATCAAGCTAGGAAGCTACGTATTCTACACAGCCATAGCTACTCGCTTCCTGATAGCTAGCGCCATTACGATCGATCTTTGGTGGGTTTTTCTCGTTGATGGGTACCGTGTTTGGTGCCGTTCTCGCTGCACAGAACGGGCTTCATGTGATTCTCCGACCGTTGGAGTGAGTGCAGGGACCACTCCTCAAAAATGGGTTTCCAAAGTCTACTGGGCCCTTTTTTATCATAGTGCTTGGTACATTCTTTAGTTCTACTTTTGGGATTATTCATAGCTACCAACCGCTTATGTCCGGGTATTCACTCCTAGGCAGTGGTCCGTAGGGAATAATCTGAGGTTCATACAACATGGTTATTATCAACATATCTGTAGGAGGCTGCAAATAAAATATTGATGTAGTATACTATGTACCTAGATTTTTATTAAAACCCTGGTGATAGCCAATGAACGCCTATCGACGGGTTTGCTGTCAATTCTTGAAGCGAATGGAACTCATTTGGTTTCAAACTACACATACAGGACATGTCATGACGCAGTTCGATGTATCTATGTAATACTGGCGCTAAACAGCATCTGAAGATTGGTTAGGGTTGTTTGTTTGTGGCTCCTATATTGATCGTATTATGGCCCGTACCACCCTGGTAATTTGACCATTCGAGGGTTATTTCTTGATATCTGTTTTGTGATTTAGCCTAAATTATTATGAAGAGGAAGGTCCAGAATGTCATCTCTGCAAAGTACATCCCTATTAATCCAAGCCCTTATCCATATTTGATCCGACTGGCTCCGCATCAAATCCGGTAATCTGTTCTACCAACATCATATCAAATCTCGTGGCAAGCCAAGTGGCTGTCTATTATAATTCCTCAATTTCCATAGTCAATAAATATGCAGGCACCATGTTATATATACGTAGTAAAATCCGATAATATCGGTTTTTCCAGCAATCAGAAACCCCAATTCCTCAAGTATGACGCCCAAGTGGAGATTAATCAGTACTTCAATTATCATGACACAGCGTTAATTTAAGCCTTTCAGGGATGCCGCGAACCAAGTCAATGTGTCAATCTGATCGGTGGACCGTTATTGGCAAATCCTTCTCGCTTACTTGTTAGTGTGGCTGTTTTTTAAGAAACGGTTTATATTGTTTGTGTTAATGCTGATTTCCGATATCCGAAAGCTTGGTCTGAGCATTGTCTGGATATCTACGCCGACAGATATCTCGTATAAATATTCGAACTTCAGGATATTTTATTCTTTATATCAATATCGATTAGAATAATATTTGACTTTCCAAGTCAAACCATACGGTAGAATCCAAAGAAATCCGCCAGATCAAACCAAACCACGAAATTTTGACAGAAAACACAATCTAATCTCCTTGTCCCCATTACTATGTTTCGCTCCTCTAACCAAACACGTTCTAGACTAAACTTATCACCAGCCAATGTGCCCATGTCATCAGCCAACCAACCGGCACCTTTATCCCAATCTGACATACGCCACTGTCCCAGTTTGATTATGCTCACTTAAAGTGATTTAACAGACCACCACGCCCCTCCAGTGCCTCCACTCTATGGCCTTGGAAGTTGAAACTTATCGTTTATGACGGCGCCTCGCTTAGTATTCGTAGAGGGGAAACAAGCAAATTGAGGCGCGAATAGTCCGTACTATGAGAATTTTATCCTTACCAGTAAGATTATATGTTAATACATCTATTAAGGCGTTAAAGCTATTCAGTATAAAAGTCCACGCCTACCCTCATACAAAGTTAAACTTGTAGATACTCTCTCAATCAATTCATTCGTTCTTTATCCATTCCGAAGGCACAGTTCCTTCTTCCATTCATTCCTTTGCGTTTACTATCGTTCTCTTCTCTAGTCTATCTTCGATTTCTTGTTCGAGATCTTTACCACCGGTTGGACAAATGAAGGCTTTCTATCTTTCTCTCTGGGCGCTGGCGGGTTCGGCGTCTGCCTACCTTGCAACTACTACTGTATGAGGCTTGGACTGTTGGATGGGCAAATTTATGCTAATTATCTTATAGCGTTACTATGACGGCCAGGAAGGTGCTTGCGGTTGTGGTAGCAGCTCTGGACTCGACTCATGGCAGGTTAGTATTCCCAACCGTCTCCCATGACAGGATTACCTAGGTATGTTAACATGAAACAGCTCGACGTCTCAACCGGTGTCTACACCGCCGCCGGTTCTCAAGCCCTCTTCGATACCGACGGCTCCTCCTGGTGCGGCGGCGGTTGCGGTAAATGCTACAACCTAACCTCCACCGGCACCTCCGCCTGCAACGGCTGCGGCGAAGGAGGTGTCGCCGGTGAAAGCATCATCGTCATGGTCACCAACCTCTGCCCCTACAACGGAAACGAAGTCTGGTGCCCCTCGGTCGGCGCCAAAAACAACTACGGATACAGCTACCACTTCGATATCATGGCCCAAAGCGAAGTCTTTGGTGACAACGTCGTCGTCAACTTTGAGCCTGTCGCTTGCCCCGGTCAGGCTGCCTCGGATTGGGAGACTTGTATTTGCCATGGTCAGACGGATACTGATACGACACCCGCTGGAATGACGACTGCTGCTGGATCTGCGGGTACTGTTGCAACTTCGTCTGCTTCTTCGTCATCGTCGACCACTCTGCTCGCTGTTTCGACTTCCCCCGTGAAAGAGGTTGTTTCCTCGACTTCCACCTCATCTACCTCTACCTCGACCGTCAAGCCAGTCTCGACTGTCGTTGCCGAAACCTCCCCCGCCGCTGTCGTTGAGCCCACCACAACGGCCGTCTCAAACCCCCAAGGCGCCGCTACAACAACCACCACCTACGTGACAGATTACACCACCGTTACCGAAACCTCCACCATCTGGGCCACTCAAACCCCCAGCTCCACAACCGGTAGCTCCGGTGCTGTCCAGACTCTGTACGGACAGTGCGGTGGTATCAACTGGACTGGCGCCACAGCCTGTGCTTCCGGCGCAACCTGCAAGGTGCAGAACCCTTACTACTACCAGTGCGTCAGCTCGTCCTAAATCAGCGAGTTGATTCGGGAAGATAGCTAGTCCGCTTGGACGAATTCTCTGAAGATATTCTTCTTTCTTTTCAAAATCTTTCTACTTCTCTTTAAATCTATTACTTCATTTCGCTTCGTGTCTTCTGTGCATGGTCAGGATAATCAGCTCAGGAGTTATTTTGTATTATCATTTCTTCGTCGTACAGGACGTCTCAAAATACATTGCATATTTAGCATCTGCCTACACTTTGGGGTTTACGTTACGTAGAACAAGTTATAAGTTCGACTTTCGTATCGGTGAAACAGCTGATACTTATCAGACCGTATATGGCAGCTTCTACACCCTATCTTGATAGATATGTAATTTGATTGGGAAGCTACGTTGTCGCAACATTACTTGAACTGTCAGGTTCGTAGAAGATGCGTTGTCAAACTGGTGTCTCGCCAGTCTCTAAAACCCTGGACTAGCGCCGTACTCGGGATCATGTAGTGATTAATCAACCGCTCAGAGACACTAAGATTGCAGTGTAACGGGTACGTAAGAACGTCGTGCAGGAATCAAGCCACTAGTGAATTAATTAGGGGGCCGTTAAATCCACCTAGTATTTGCCATGGGCATACACATAGATTCCTATATTCACTACTTAACAACCTTATATTCTTAGATCTTGTAGTGTCCACCTTTTTCGTATAGTTATACACTAGTCATATAGCTATATAGCTAGATCGTCTTTAGAAACCATCTCAATATGAAGCTATTCATAACCAAGTTAAAGTCTATACGCTCATTAATGAGCCTATGTACGTAAAGCCGGCTCCGGAAGTCCTAAAACAAGGGCCGGAGTGAGTGTGCGAGCCAATTTGACAAGCTCATATATAAGCCCTAAAGCTAGCTTTAGAGCCCACTAGCTAATTCGCGAGCCAGTTGACGAGCTCACGTACAAATTCTATAGCATCTTAAGGAATAGCTCGCTAGTAAGTTTATAGAGCCATAATCTTAGAAACATTCAACATTCAATCCGCGACAAAATGGTGAAAACTTACAATATAGGGTAGGGTTGTTAGGAAATTAATAAGGGAATCTATGTGTAAGCCTTTTTAAAATACTACGTAGGTGGATTTAGGAAAATTCGGGGTGGATTTATCGATGCCCCTTAAGACAAGCCAGCCTCAAGGCAACCTTCCCGTTAGGCAGCGTATCCCCATTTTCACGAAACTCAATGAGTTCTATATACCCTGAACTCTACCTGCGATATCTCGAAGTCTTTGAGCAGGTAGACGAAAATAGGAAGCGAGTCAAGTTCCTACAGTACTCGCCCTGACCAGACTCGTAGAAAGTTGTATCAGGGTTACGAGTCTCGCTGGCGTGTACATTCAACGGGCTTGCAGACTAAAATTGCAGCGCAATGGCGGGGTCTCGCTTTGGAATTGGCGATATGCCAAACCACCGGAGCGTCGTGCAGGAATCAGCCAGCTAGGAAATTAGTTAACCAATTGAGAATGAGATAATCTGTTATATTCATAATCTCTCTATTCGTACACAAAACAAATGGTATTTCCCAAGAAAAAGCACCGTGCTTTTCCAAACGAGAAGCCGGAAAATATAAACAGAAAGAAGAATGATGCAGCACTGTAACCTGTAAGAGCGGAGGAAACCTGGTCTATTATGTATGAGTAAACATTAGAGAAGAGTGGTATGGTATAATGCAGAAGAAGAGAGTGAAAGGATGGGTTTATGCGGCGGCACCCATTTCGATTTTCTTGCCCTTGATGGATACCCATTGGATACTTAGGGCGCCGACGAGGGTGAGACAGCTCATGGCAACAGACACATAATAAGAGTTCGTCAATGCGTCGTTGTATGCATTCAGCACAGTAGGTAGGAACTGTGCTGGGATGACTTTTTGGATTTCGGTGGCACCGGTGTTCAGGACAACGGTGGGACTGACCCCAGGGAGGTTGGCAGCAGCGACATTGCTAACCAGTTTGTTCGCAAAGACGTTCTCGGCGACAGCGATGAAGAGTGCACCACCGAGAGTCTGGGAGAACATGACAATGGCTGTTCCGACGGCGATATCGCTACCCTTGAGGCAAGCCTGCACGGCGATCATGGTCTGTTGCATGCCGAATCCGACGCCGGCACCGAAGATGAATTGGTAACCAATCCATTGGGGTTGAGGAGTGTTGACGTCAAATGTGGTCATGAGACCCGCACCAACGGCTGTAAGGACGGAGGAGATGATCATGAATGGAGTGTAGTAACCGATGTAACTGACGAGACCTCCAGAGAGCATGGAGATGGCAACGAGACTGAGAATCAATGGCAAATTCATAATACCAGATCGAACAGCCGATGCGCCCTTGATGGCTTGGAACCAGATGGGAATGTAGTAAACCAAGACGAAGAAAGCAGCACCCTGAAAGGCAGCAAACAAGGCACATCCCCAAATGTTGCGGTTCTTAAAAATACGAGGTGGCACGGTAGCCAATTCTTGTTTCCATATCTGGATGGCAACAAACGCAATGATCAAAACACCGAAGAGTACGAAGAGGGCAATGATGCGTCCGTCATTCCAGGCGTACTTGGTTCCTCCCCACTGCAAAGCGAGCAAAAGGCAGATAACACCGGGAATGAAGAAGAAAGTTCCCTCGAGATCGAGAAGCTTGACCTGTTCTTTCCATGTCGAGGCAGCTCCCTTGGTTTTTCCGCCAGGGGGCTGGAAGAAGAAGATGATGAAGAGACCGGTGATGGCGCCGAAGGGGAGGTTGATGTAGAAGCACCAACGCCAGGTGACCTTGTCAGTGAAAGCACCACCCATTCTACCGACCATTAGTATTGCAACTATGAAAAAGATTCGGTATAATTCGACTTACAGAGGTCCAGCGACAGAGGCAATACCCCACATTCCACCAATCAAACCCATGTACATGGGACGTTGCGAGAGGGGAACGGTACGTGAGACAATGAGCAGAGCACCGGAGAAGATGCCAGCGGCACCCATACCGGCAACAGCACGACCCATAATCAAACCCACAGAGTTGGGAGTGATACCGCAGACGAATGAACCGAGCTCGAAGATGAAGAGCGCCGTGAGGTAGACCCATTTGATCGAGTAGAAGGTGTAGAGTTTACCGAAAATCAACTGCAAGCAGCAGGTGGTCAACAGATAAGCAGCGCCATACCAACCGACATCGTTTACGGCGTTAAATTGATCGGTAATTCGAGGAATGGCGGTAGCGATAATTGTGTTGTCCTGTCACCAATCGCGAATTAGCAAGGTTGTACACCCGCGTAAGAAGTCCATAGAGGGGCAGTCATACCAAAGCCATACAAAAGACAGACAAACACAGAGCAATGGTGATCAGTGCCAGCCTCCATTTTGCTGGATATTCTAATTGTTCTTCCTCCTCATCTTCTTCATTTTCGATTTTCTTTTCATCGGTCACATCTCCGCTGTATGCCTTCTCGAGAGCGGTTTCTACAGCCGCCTTTTCGTCGGCGATTGGCTTGTGGACAGTTGCTTGTTCGTCGCGACTGGCGTCGGCAGGCTGGCCAGCCTCGACCTGTTTCTCGCTCTCCAGAGCCATGTTGTCCCTCTCTCTGATGCTTTGGCCGTCTGCCAATGAGACGTCTGTAGAGCCGTCAAGATTGCCTGTTGGATGTTTGTCGGCCATTTTCGTTCGTGAAAGACGAGACAGCCAAGTCGCTCCTTCCAAAGTGTCCACGCAGTCACAAATGCTGAGCCACTTTTTCCCTCCTTCCTGGAGGAGGCTCGTCCTTTAATACAAACCAGCTACCGGTAACCATCGTCTCGTCCCACGCGACCCTGGCCAGTTGGCCCCACCATTCAGGGAGAAATTTGGAATAAAAGCAAGCTGATTGGCTGATGTATAGCGGATCTTGATATGCTTTTCCTCTTTTAGGCTTAGCGGGTCCCCACTCGGGTAAATTTTTCGCCCGGTAATGCACGCCCCACCCGGATCTGGAGCTTGCCGAACGCCAATCACAGCAACAGCTCAGCTTAGATAAGCGAGATCCAGAACCGTAATTACGATCGGTACCGGGCGGACCAAATCGGCCGAAGCTGAATAAGCCAGCTCAGCCACTCACAGACCGTCGTAGTCATTAGTCTCATAGCCAAGAAATCAGTGATAGATTGACACAGACTAGAAGATGTACTCCAAACATTCAACAGGGTACGCTGTAGGGACAACCTGTATGATAATCACACTGCCTAATCGTGGAATTCATTATTGTTTAACCGGAACCTCTAACGCCTAAGTCCGTGGTACCTATAGTATACATAGTATAGCGCATTCGTATCCAACAAATGTCAGAATTTAGAAAGGTTAAAATTGACTCATGCTTAGCCGTGTCCTCCTCTGGCGGCGCTTATGCTGCGTTTTAGGCAACCACTTGGACCCCTTTATTGCTTATTGCTCCTCCTTTCATCCGCTGTGCAGTGTGTGCATTTTCTCATAGTAACGGCTTACGTCATGCGACATACCCTATCCGGCTGTGAATGTTCCAGAATGGCTTGTACCTTCTGATCAATCAAGAATTTGACTTCAGACCGAGTTTAGACCTCTTCTACGTAGTAACTCTCGGTAAATCTGGACGTCTAATTGATCAGGACTTTCAATGCTACGCGACCATCTGCTTGCCACTCATGCATGACAAGCAGACGGACGAAAACCAACCTGAACGGGACGGCGAGTCGGCGAAGATAACCGGAGTGCCAATGTACTCCGTTTATACGAATCGAATCGGCTTATTCCGAACAGAAAAAGGATTGATCGAGTCAAAGGCTGTCAGGAATATATTGTTTTTACGAGTTGCTTTGGTCAGATGATATCCGTCACCGACGATTACGTGTACTGAATGCTCGTGCGACCGACATCTCAAATTATGTACGGATAGAATGCTGCCGATGAACTCAACACAACAATTCTCAATGTTAAAGCGGTCAATAAAGTCGCTAAGAATATAGTGATCTCAAAAGTGTCTGCCTATTTTAAATATAAGATCGTTACATCGACTTTTGCGCTTGATATCCTTGCGTATAGTTTTCCAATTTGGGTATTGCTACACGCACAACAGTGTCATATCGATTCGATCAATGATGGAACCTCCAAATATGTACCCTAATTAGTAGTGCTAATTCCAGCACTGCTACTATCAATTTCAAGATTGTGAAATATGGGAGTACCCTGTGGGACTCGTGCCTAAAATAAGGAGTTTCCGTCAACGAACATTGCTCTCTTTCTTAACACCTCAAAGACGCTCCATTTTTGGGTCTCAGAAAGGCCGGTCTTTCGATGTGAACCTCATCAGAATTAAATGACCAGATAAATGGTCAGTTTATACTCAATTTAAGACACAAGAAGTGGGCAGTTCATGAACCGGGCATGTACCTAGGTAGGTAACATTCGAACACCCCCATGATTGGAAATATGGATATATTCAGCTCATCCGCTCAACCCCAAGACTTCCAAGGTTGACATTCATACGAAAACATAGAACCGACCAAGTGTAAACACTTGAATATTGATGCGGGTCAATTTGCTGAGGATTACCACGATATTCCAAGGTTGTTTGTCACCAATCCCCTGAACAAGCTACGGCAACGGTTTATTTGAAGAAAGTTCAATGATAGTTACCGTCAATGGTATTACAGTGACCTGACACAGTATTATATACAATCATCTCGAAAGATAGAACTCCAGTACAAGTATTGTCATGAAATAAGTATGTTTTGTAAATGCATTACGTCTCTCCACTGCCCAGGCGACGTTAAGTTTTAAGCCTCATCTATGTCATCGTGCCCATCCCCAGTCTGGAAACTCTTTCCAAATCGAGTAATATCGGGTTTCTCGCAAGTCATCAAGGCAGCTGGCTCTGTTTTATTTAATTGTGTAGGGCCCCGTGATTGACAACATCAAAGACAACAAACTAAGCCCTACTATCATCCAACAAAAACATGACCTCTTCCGGTCACAACCACGAAAGAGGCGCGCGTGTACTACGTTCACTACATCTTCCATGGCTGGCCGGACGTATAATGCGTGACGGTCTTGAAGCATATCGCCGCAATGACGCCTGGTAATAGTAAACTGCTCATATTCGAATTGGCATTGCCCTCTAGAATGATGTCGTTGTATCCGTCTTTGTTGGATGTGAATATGATAGTGGTACTGAATGGTATGGAGTGGATGAAGGAGCAGTCGAAGAACCTGCTCCGTCCGGCTGGGCGAGAAATTGTCAAATTTTGGAGTGCTGGGCCTGAGTCGGAGGGCTCGTTTAATCTTTCAATCCGTAGGCCTTTGTCTGATGATAGTTGTCATAGTTATCTATGCCAATGCTTGCCACAGTATTCGAGTATCAAAATTCGAACGCGCAATTACACCCAGATCTAATATACTTTAGGGTTCCAAATCAGTCTTATACTTGATATATTTGGGTTGTACCTAATCTGGAGATGTCAATGGGTTGAACCAACGATCGGTGAAAGTGAACGTGTTAGGGCAAACGAACCCTAATTATGTCGTTCAAGAAGTAGAACACCGCAAATACTTTAGCGACCGTATCTCAATAGCTCGGATTCAAAATTGATGGTCTATGACTAAGTATATTCGAAGCCAGTAATTATTGAAGCCTCCTACCCATAGCTGTCGTTCTTCATCTTCGGATGCCGAGCAGCGGTGTGCGGAATGAGATCCCCGTCCTTGCATATCGAAATCACAAAACCATTCGCTACGGAAGTGGCGAGCCTTTTGCGCTGCAGTAGTGTGGTCAAATCTATCCATTTATATCTCCTGAACTGCTTTTGAAGATTTTCGAACCATTCAATCACCACCACGCAATGCAACATGCTGCCATAGAACCCTGCACATAGCTGCAAGGATGGACCTATTCCTCATCATTGAATAGACGACCCCGGATGCGTCATGTCGTATTCAACCCACTCCCTGCTAAGATTTGCTGTTGATATATCGCCCAATCTTTGAGGGTTATAGAATCCTTGCAGCATGTGTAAGCTCTCGTAGTCTACAGCAGAATAAGAATTCATAGCTTGATACACATTTGTAGATCTGTTCGAGAAGATCGGTTGATCAGTTGATTGGCTCGATGAGTCATATGGAATACGATGGCTTGCAGGGGCGGTCCGAATTCTCAAACTTCATACCATTCAATTGAATACAGGGCTAAACTCGTATTGAAAGTGGGACTGGAAGAGAAGAACTGGGGCCGCCTCACCAGCCTGCCTTGTATGAAACCGTCGCCAGATATGCAAAATGATGCCATGTTAAGTGTAGCCTAGGTTCTGAGAGCGCACAATCAATCTTCTAGACTGAAATCCATACGTAACCTCGAAATTCAAGCAACGTAACGCAAACCTCTGCTGGATTACTTCTCGCATAAAATTATTGATATCAGGGAAAATTCGGATGACACTACAAGCTGGCGATCCATTGCCTGCGGGTGACCCTTATGTATGCTTGAATACAGACCTCGGGATCAATCAATGCTAATGTAAATGACAGGGCGTCAGTGTCTACCTGCCAACATGGAACGACACATTGGCATGGGCTCAAAGGCATCCGGAATTTTTGGCGAAACTAAGAACCGCATATCCTCGATTCTTCATTGCGCGTGTAGTCTTGGAACTGGCAGCGCAAATACTCAAACGCACAGAACTCACATTCTCAGAACCGCAACTGGCAATCTTGACACCGGCATATCGCGCTGCTGAATCTTGTCAATCTTACTTTGCGAAAGTTGGCATTTCTGATAGTAAAATCATACGCGTTCGATTTTCGGGCGAAATCACCGTGGTGGAAGATGGGAATGTCCCGTCTGATGAAACACCAGACAAACAGCTGTACGCCGTAACATATCCTGAAAGTCGAGCACCAGAAGGTAAAGCCTTTTGGCAACATACGGGCGCTGGTATCAGCACTCGAACCGCTGTTTATTGGTTGGAACATGCGCCATTTCTCGAGAATCGTCAAGTCTACGCGGAAAAGTCTCCTGCAGAGCTACCCTATGAAGAGGGCGACAAAGCTGTGATTAAGATACGTGAGCGAATTGCGGATTCTGTGTCCTCTCCATCTCTTCTGGTCCATGTTGGCGATGTGACATTGTATCCGACGGGTATGTCGGCTATCAGCAATACTTCACTTTCGATACGCAGCTTGTTTGACAGGCAGGCTGGCATTCATAGAGTGGCCGTGTTTGGGTATGTTGTCTTGTTATCTATTTATTAACGATTTTAGTATTGACAACCTCGGAACAGGTTCTTGTATGTGGATACATTCAAAGTCCTAAGCAAAATCCATAGCATGGAATGTAGCCTATACGGCCATGGCACAAACGAAAATTTGGATACCCTGGAAAAAGATTTGGACAATGGCCTGGTTATTGATGCTCTATACACTGAGTTTCCAGGTAACCCTCTCCTAAGAACGCCAGATTTGGAACGCCTATACAAGCTATCGCGAAAACATGGATTCGTCGTAGTAGTGGATGACACCGTTACCACCTCCGTCAACGTGGCTCTTTTCCCTTACTGTGATGTCATCTGCTCTAGTCTGACCAAGATGTTTAGCGGAGGTTGCAATGTCATGGGAGGATCGACCGCCCTGAATCCGCAATCACCGTGGTACTCTAAACTGAAACCTGCCGTCGCGAAGAACAAGCCTGAGCCATACTTTAGTCTCGACGCTATAGTCATGGAGAAAAACAGTCGAGATGTCACAGAGCGTGTCCTGAAAGCAAGTGCCAACACCGAGATGGTCGTCGATATGCTCAAAGGTCATCCGGCAGTGGACCAAGTGTTTTATCCAAAAGGTAGTTCATCACAGAGTCTTTACGATAAATTTCGAAGAAGCAAAGGCGGATATGGCTTCCTTGTTTCAATACGATTTGTGACTCCCGAAGCTGCGATTGCATTCCATGATGCGTTGGATGTGGCCAAGGGACCTAGTTTGGGGACCAATTTCACGCTATGCTGTGCCTATACACTTTTGGCACATTACTCGGAATTGGATTGGGCAGCAGAATATGGAGTGGTAGAGCATTTGGTTAGGATAAGTGTTGGCATCGAGAGTGAGGGCCTCCTTAGGGGCGTTGTCAATAGGGCTCTTGCTGCTGCGGAGGAGGCTCTCATCGCTACGAACGGTTCATAGGGTACATTGTATCAATTTGAAAATTGGGGGATATGATATTGGCGTCTATGAAGAAGATAATAAGCGTATATTAAAAAGTTAGATGATTACAAGGTGTTTCACATCTCATCTGTATTCATAACACTGTACGAGACGTAAGATCTATTCCAAACTATATCAACAACGACTTTCTATTTCCCGCTCTGCTCACGAAGAAACTTCTCTACATCCGGACCTAAAAAGCTATGAACGTGGCTTGTCCTGCGAAGTAAGTCGGTATAAACTCATACATCAAGGGTCCTCAGAAATACTCACATGTGTCCCGTATTGAACCAGAAATATTCATCAATAGGAATACAACCATACTTCGCTGGATCAGTGATCACATCCGCATCCAGGTAGCCCGGACAATACCCTGTACTATTCTTGATACCATACTCCAATGGATTGTCCAAAATATGATTCAAAAACGTGTTTGCATCGTACAAAAAGACATTCGTGTCTTCATGTTGAGCTCCAAACTTCTTGCTTTTCTGTTGAAGTGTATTATCCCACCATCCTATCATAGTCTTATTAGGGAGGGGCTCGGCCTTGACCACGTTCGAAGGTGTCCTGTCAAGTGGAGGAAGGTTCACGAAGAGGAAGTTTTGGTACCCAGCTTCATACAGAGGCTCCACACTTTCGGTGAACATGGTGGAAATAATAGAATCGTAGAGATCAGGGAACGACACTTTCAATTTGCTTGTATCGCCGATATCATTGATTCCAATCCAGATAGCAACCAGGGTGTTTCGCTGTGTGATTTTAAGATGCTTCCTGAATTCGGGCTCTATCCAGGTCAGGAATTGCTGTGTCTGATTGACGAGAGGGACAGTCCAGTTATGGTGGAGAGCCGTGCTAGTAGGTGAAAGGTACGTGTTAATGGTAGAGCATTCAGGGTCCCTCAATTGCAAAACTCACAACTCTTGCGAGACGTCGGCCCCAGCAAATGCAAAATCCCACAACTGCGTCTTACAACTCCTGGGGTCTGTCGATCCCGCCTTGAGACCACATCCAGTCAAATATTCCACCCAATTCGGCCCACCCTCTGCAGTTCCAGTATAATTCTGGACGATACGATCAGACCACAGTTCCGAGGGCGTTACGGCAAATTGGTCTGGCAGGTAATCTCCAATAAAGCTGAAATTAGGATACCCATTGGTGCCCTGTACGAACGTGTACGAGTCCCCAAATGCAATTCTATAACCATGAATTAGTTTGGGAAGTAGTAAACCTTAGATGAGGGAACGAACAAATGATCAACGAGCTCCCAATTGAAGCTATCCTTGGAGTGACGCTTCCACGGCCAACCGTTCACAGTCTGAAACGTTGTTAATGCCAGCACTGTCAAGCACTTTGAGAGCAGCATCTTGGATGTCTCTATCTAGACAAATGACCCCTTGTAGACAGATTATGCACAATTGGACTAGGGATAGGCATCACGATTATATACCCCGGTAGCTGGTCATTCGCTTACATATGTACAATCTTTCCCCATATTACACACCTATTATGAAAATAAGCTTTTCCCAGGGATATATTCAACATTCATTACCCCAACTTGCCGTTTTTGCGGAGATCTACAGGTGTTTACATACTAAGATGGAAACGGTGTACTAGATTTTCCACCAACCACATAACGACCACTGGGAAACATCCCACGAGTACTGACGTTGAAGATTGTATTGCTCTGATCTTTCCCCGCGGGGTTTTGTTGTCTTTATCTATCAGCCTAGGTAGTATACTTGGCTTTTGATATCGGCACATGTATATACATCTGGACGACATTTATACAGGGCTGTACCTAGTTAAATTGGACAAATATTCGGAAATACGAGCGAAATTCGTCAGATATCGATGGACCACACAGCCGCAAAGCTTACGATCAATTAGCCACCTCGGTATAGATGTTTCCGATGGATATAGAATGCGGGGTATGTAATTGCCAATTTGTCTTCCACCAATCTACTACCGAGAATGGTAGACGCTAATAAACGAACATTTCCACGTGGGTAGAGATACTCTCACACAGAACTGCATAGCCATATGTGGCACAACAAAGCAGAGAGCGCGACCAGCCACTCCGATTCAGCACAGGGACGGGTTGCTCACGCTGCGTCAATGCGATACGTACTTACAATTCCCTTTAGGAAGATCTGGGATATAGGAGAGTATACTAAGTTGTCACTATGTCATAAGTATGAGCTTACAAGTCCGATGGGACTAGAGAATTCTTCACATGTAACTAAGAACGCATCCATCTAGATGGTGCCTTCTTTTGCAATTTAACTTCATAGACCGAACTGTGTACACGTGCATAATATTATCCGTGGACAATATCTATGACATATGCTTATCCACGTACACATCATCTCGCACCACATTATCGCTCTGTACACCCCATTCAGTGGAGTCCAGCAATGTCTCTGATGCAGTCTGCTCAAACCCGTAGCCGTGCTCTTTAACGTACCGCATATTGGCAGTAGGCCAAATCTGACAGATGAGATAGTACGCTATGAATGCCGTGACAAAGGATAGAATCCAGCCGAGATCGACGATATGCATTGCCGCGGTGGAAACGTTGGCTCCTAGTTCGCCGCAGAAACCGGGGAAAGGAAGTGCTATTCCAATCAGATAAGCGATCACAGCTTGAATGTTGACACCTCCAGTGTAGTAGTAGTTCTTGTTGGCTGGAGTTCCGTTGTACAGCGAAGGTATGAAAACGTTTCCTTTGGTGAGGAGGAAGTCTGGTTGATATTAGCAATGGAGCTTGATTTAGGATTGGGAGAATTGCAATACGTACAGTCGCACACCATGATTGCCACAACACTTGCCTTTAAGAAAATTAGCATAAATCAAAAATCTCTTGTGTGAAAGATAGTCATACCATGAACAAACCATATCCACTGAGGAAAGTTGTAAATTTGGTTGCCGACGCAAGGATCTTCCATGGACAAACGACCCAAGCAAGAATCTCGATAATGAATTGACCTCGTCGCATGTTGATATATGATGGGAACAACATCGCAGAGTCAGCGCCAAAGGCAATCATGTTGGCTGCAATATTGACTCCGACAATTTGGACCATCCAAGCGAATGCGCAAAGGAAAACGGCGAATCTGACACTGGATGTCCAATAGTTATCCAAGATAAGATTCATCATATCCCATTGGTTCCTATTATACGGTCAGAAACGTGCTCTATGGTGATGCGTCCTATTTTCATCCTTTTCAGATACTTACCAGATGCTGGTACCGAATTTCAGGTTGACAGCCGCGGTGGACAAAATACCAAGACTGGCAGAGAGGGTCACCGCAATTGGGTTCGAGATCTGTGAATCACTATTAGACATCGACCAATGCGGCGATACCAAAAAAGGATAAAAATATATCACTTACCACCTGCGTCCAAACTGGAGCATCTCGGCTGCGAGACCATCTCGCATAATCCGGCTGGTTGGTAATGAGTGTAGCAGTGTTTCTAGATCGGAACAGTCAGATTGCGTAGTCCACTGGAGAGGGAGAATTCTTTTACCCCATGCCACTGTTGATTCCGGCCAAAATCATCCATGCCACGGTGCTGGAACTTGTAGAAGTTGCTGCATAAAGTCCTCCGCTCAGGCGACCCTTTGTATTTGCCATAGCCCAAATGAACAAGCCGAACATCGCTGGTAGCGAAACGATAGTTTTGAACCAGAAGAACTTGCGCAACTGATACGGCCGGAAATAGCAAAATGGCAAATGGATCAGCCAGGCAAGGAAGAAAGACAGCATTACCGGAGTGGTAATGCTCGCGCTTTCAGGCAAGTGATTGGGGATATCGGTGAAGTTGTGTCCGAAAATTGCTCGAAGGATGTTGTACATGTATTGGGCGCCAGAATACACTAAGCAAAACCTTCCTATTAGCATCGCCCGAAGGTTTCTATGAATCAGAGCAGTATCACTTACTTTGCACTGCATACCAGATAATGGCCAAAATTGCTCGAGCACCGACAAAGTAGTAACTCCCCCACATGCCAAAGACACTTCGGCCAACGCAGGGAAATCCAATGTGGTAAACTGCTGCTGATCGGGAGTTGAAAGCCATGGCAATGGACGAGATGAATTGAGACACGAAAATGACAATGATAGCCTGCCACCAATTGAGGCCAACACCGATCATCGACTTTTGCGCTGGTTAGAATAATGATTTTCGGGGATATGCACCATCACTTACGGATCCCAGGGTCCAGTTGGTGAATGAGATAGACCAGTAAAAGGTGACATAGTTCCACCAGCGCCAGGCTAATTATGAATGAGTTCGAGTTTCGTGATGATAAGAGAATCGTTTGCTTACTTTGTTGTTCCGGCGGCGTAGGAAGAAGATCTAGCAAAGAGAAACAATTCAGCTGCGCTGGTCGCGTGCCTGTGACAAAGACGTAAACAAGAGCTGGCTAACCTTCGTTAATCCACCGCGATCTCTCTGCATCTTCCTCCTCAATGGGGAGCTTCACTGCCGCCTTCACACGCTGGAAAAGAGACGCCATGATCGATTGTCCCACTGAGTGAAATCCGGTCGAGTCCACGGTAGTTCGTGGGACAAAGACCTCGGACTTGCCTCTGTTTTTAACCCTCTTTTTTCTTTGCTTTTTTTCATGCGGGGATTTTAGTGGCCCTGCTTATCTCAAGCATCGAACGGCATGCTTAACTCGTTTCGGTTGGCCTGGACGAACTAAGTGGTGCTGAAAGGATTCGCGGCGCCATCACGGGAGTCTTGCACCAATGAAGGCAGCTTCTGGGGCCTAACGTAGATCCACTAATGCTAAGAATGCTACCATGAGGTGAGTCTGGTGATAAGACGATTGCCACCTGGGTTCGGTGGATCCACAGATCAAGCACCTACGTACGTACCCAGAGTCCTTGGCCAGGGCTCTGGTTTCGAAGTGTTGATAGCAACTGATTCGCATGAAAGATGGCGACTATGAAAATATCGGCAGTTTTTCCCTCTGTAAACCCATCCGAATAAACTTTTGGATTGACGGTATCCGTCAAACAAATACTCCGTATCTGTGGAATTGTGCAGCACATATCCACCTGGGCAAGTAATCATTCGATAGACGGATCCCCTAGTCATATATTAACTACGTAGCACATCTAACACGTTCTTGTTAAGGACATCGATTATTACTGGCACTTTGATTCGTCGTAATCATGGTCAAGATTGTCTATGCCGTCCCACGCTTATCTTGGCGTCGTTAATATATATACCGACATGGAATCGTAATCAAAGAGTTGGCCTGGATCCGGAGTACTCCGAAGTACGGTAAGTTGGGCAGATGTAACTAGAGATTTTGTGCGGCATCACGATCACTTCAACTAGAGTTTAACTAGATCATATCGTTCAATGATTTGAAAATGCCAGAAAAAGAAGTCGTACTTGAGTTGTCTACGAAAGATCAAAGTTCCACCTAAAAAAGCTTCAATCGCCACAGAAATAGACTTCCGGCGCATTCGGGTAGCGTAAAAGCATTCAATGCCACGGATGCGATATTGAACTTCACATCGCATTGAGTGCAAAAGATTTCATAAGCTCGCTGGCTTTATGAGCTTGCCCTCTACACTCATAACTAATGGAACCGCTGTTCGCAGCTTCAACGAACGAGTGTGCCAGAAGTTCCACCGCTCTAGCTCACCAAGAGGCCCCTCGTAGAGCGATCCTCGCGTCCATATGGCCTTGTGCCAGCCTTCGGGTTGAGGTCCTGAGTACAAACCGATTTGATTGAATACCCACTGGCCAGCGCAAATGATCCACATAGCCGCGGAGCTTACTAGGTGTGCGTCCCATCGGCTGCCTTGTTTTTCCTCAAGGGCATCGCGCAATGTCCAGATCGGCCAGGGTGCGTCAATGGGGAAAATTGACCCGAGACATATCAAGCGCGCTATGAATGCGTGCATGTTTACCTGTGCGTTTGCCACACACTGAGTTTGTGAGAGTTGATCAAATAGCTAACAAGCTTCGCGAGACGAATTTGTGCTTTATCGCCGTATGGGGTCTCTGCAGCAAGTTGTAGAATATCGTTTTCAAAGAGACCACGATCCATATTCGATCCCGTTGATTCATCGACCTTTTTAGGAAGCATTCGATAAATCAAGCCCACAGCATCCTGGAGTGATAGATTGCCTTCGGGATCAAGATAACGTCGGATAATCAGTGAGAAGTGGACGTTAGAGTACCGGTCAGGCATCTCGATGTTTCCCGTTCCATGGGACTGTTGGTTGAGCGAGGACATTTTGTACGCTGCAAAGTCGACCTAGTGTAGGTGAAATATGGTGATTTAAAGGGTTGGTTGACTCAAACGTAGCAAATGATGAAGATATAGAATTTGCTTAGGGACGATTTGGGTATATGTACCCAAAATGGGAGCAATGACATGAAAAGGAGTCCTTTTTTGTGTATGGCATAGACCGTATCTTGACAGCTACCCTAGGCATCTAAAGTCTTCCATTGAGATAGAATTTCCACTGAGCAATGCTTTTGTAAAGGGCATAATAACATAACAGGAATCACACCAATCACAAGTCTGAAGTGATACTGGTATATCCTTTGTAAAAAAGAGATCTTGTGTGCATATAGAGGTCTTTGGATTGTCGCCTCAGGTACTAGCGAGGAAGGAAAAGATGATATGATCGTTGTGGCGCTTCTGCTTTCACGACCTCGGGAATTTTGAAATCGATATGGTAACGCAGTAGAAAAATGAAATTATTTCATGACACAAAAATCATGCTTATTTATAAGTATTCCGAGAAATCTTGTCCTAGATTCATCAGCTGCACGGAATTGTGACAAATTCTAAGGTTATCCAACGTTGGAGATAGGCGTTGGAAGAGGGTATCCAGGCGGAAAAGAGCGAAGCCTTGCGTCGACGTTTTCTCTTATATGATTGGCCAACAATACGATTTGATGGTATTTGTTCTGGTAGGGGTCGCGGAATCGAGGATGTTTAGTTTAAATGGGTGTTTTACATAGTATAGCTTCTTTTTACAGTAATCAAATATTGAACGGCGTTGGAAATTCGACACTAACATATGGATAATTAGATAAGCCCTTGTAACTCTTAATATAGAAATTCACAGCTATGAATCCACTGATCGACCTCGAGATTCATGTAACGTTTACATCTTGAGACTTTCATTTTACATCTCCAAATTTCCTGGCGATGGGCCTTGAGCCCGGCATACGAACGCGAGCTCCGGTATCCTTACACCAAAGACAAGCTTAAAGGGTGTACCTAAAGTACATGTTTTCTTTGTCGGTGAGATCCAATAATTCCTGACCTTCCGGCTGTGGTGGAAGCTCGGCAGCCAAATTGTCTCTTCGATTATTTCCGCGTTTGTTGACAAAATACAGAGCCAGACAGCATCCCGCAGCAGTGGTCCACATGGCCACTGTGGTCCATTTGGCATCAGGACAGTCGGGTGCCTTGCGGTATGTCTGAGGTCCAACCAGGAAACCGACACAGTACCCGATCAAAGAGATGGCATTGACCGTAGTCTTCTTCGTGTATCCGGTCGTGTTGGAAGAGATGATGGAAAGCACCAATGTCAAGGCAGTGGCACTATTTCCTATGTCCAGGTAAGATCCAACCAATTGCCCGACTGGGTATGCCATGGTGCCACTACGCGATAAACCCATCATGAGAGCCATGCCTAGTAATCCAAATAGCTGTCCGATGACCGCACAGAACATACGGTTCTGGATCCTCTTGGCTAGGTAGCAGAGTCCAACGATGGATATAACTTCAACCAGACCACCAGGCATGGCAAGAAGGAAAGTTTTCCGAGTGTTGAATCCGAAGCTTTCAATCAGTTCGGTAAAAAGACCGTAATTCCACCATTGGGTATATCGCAGGTAACCATGAACAGGAAGATCAAGTATGTCTAGAAACTGGAGTTAGTACATGTTTACCGGAAAGTGGACCGCCGATGAATTCAACCTACTCGCATATCTGTAAATGCCTCCCGGAATTGACTCTATTTAAAGACCCTGCTACCAATACCTTGCTGGTTTCCACGAAGGCGCTCTACAGCAATGTGCTTCAGCATCCATCAACCAGCTAGCTGTGACCGGAGACTCGGCCATGAAAAGGAACATAAATATACCATACACAGCTGTAAGCAGGCCTGTTATCAGAAATATTGCTTTCCAAGCTGGGAAGGTATAATGTCCTTTCTCAAAGCCAGTATAGACACTGTAGGCAAGCACGCCACCGACAATTTGTGATACGCCATTGAACAAGAACCAGATTGCACTACGGGTACCTTGGTCCTTCATCGGGTACCATTGTGACCAAAACAAATCCTAAATAATTTCAAAAGAGTCTTGTCAGAAAATGACTTCTCTGAAGAGGAGGTCCGGAGAATAACATACCAGCAGTAACTGCACCTTCAAACCCACCAAGGAAGAATCGCACCACCAGAACACCAGTGGGATTAGATCTATATTATATAAGAATAAGATTATCTAGGATAAGCTTATATAAAATAAGCTTAAATATAATAAGCTTATTTTAATAATAATAATAATATTTAAAAGCAAGCATATATTATAAATTTATAGTATAAATTAATAGATAATTAAGCTATTAATTTATATACAGATTTAGATATATATTTAAACAAGAATTTATATATATAAGACTTAAAAAAAAGCTCTTATATATAGAGTAAAGAAATATAAATAAGTAATAAAAATAGATAAAGTAGTTAGAAATAAATAAAGAAGCAAAGAAGTAAATAAGAATATAGTACTCTAAGAGTAGCTCTAATAATAATAAAGGTATTAGTATATTTATAAAATATCCTTATATAATGTTACAGGCTAGTCCCGCCTAATGCTCACTATAAGGGCATATCAGAATAGAAAACATAACATAAGAGAAGGAAAGGAAAAGGAAACAACAAGTTCTTTAGGTGTATACAGCAGTATATAAGTAATAGTAACTAGAGGTTCTAGCAAGTATTGTATAGTAGAATTAGAATATAAATAGGTATATAAGAATGTAGATAGACATATAGAGGAATAGGTATTGGGTAGATGCTATACTGGCAGGTATTTAGGTTAGTAAAATAGCTGGCTAAATAACTAGTATGTAAGAATATAAATAGATATATAGAAGAATAGATACTAGGTAGGTGCTATACTAGCAGGTATTTAGATTAATAAAATAGTTAGCTAAATAACTAGTAGTTAGAAATAACTTTAATAAGGGTCTTGTCTAAATATATTTTATAAGGCTAGTTTATAATATTACCCCCCTTCTTCTCCTTGTGCGTTCTTCTAAATATCTAGTATAATAATGTCTTGCAGATTTTAAATTAATTACTAGTCCTATTAATTATATCCTAGCCATTTTACTAGGTATTAATATTATTTATTATATCTATACTTAATAATATATTTACTCTTAATTCTCTCTACTATATATTCTAATTCTCTATTAATTAACTAGCCTAGTAGCTAATAGTTAGATACTTCTTATAATAGGTAGAGGTTTTTAGATATAAGCTATAGTAGGGCTATATAAAAAATATTATATATCTTCCTAGAAATATCTAACTAATAAGCATATATATTAATCCTTTTTAATACTATAAATTTTATATATTTATAATCTAGCTTCTTAGATAGTTAGTTTATATAGATAGTATATAGATTAAGCTATATCTTATCTTCTGCTTAGTATATATAGGCTATATTATAATACTAGTTTATAGACTCCTCTATATATTATTATACTACTACTATTTTAATCTATATTGTAAGGGAAATACCCTTACCAGAGTTGATGCCTGAGGCAGCAGCTGTTTGCAAGCTTATATA
>NHZS01000377.1:0-16705 GCA_002775195.1 Talaromyces adpressus
CACACATACAAGAGAAGAAGAAGAAGAAAAGAATCGCACCACAACTCAAGCTGGAGACAGAGAAGCTAGCAGACTCGCTGAGTTGAGAATAAAAGAGGTATCATGAAAGAGACAGATCCTGTATTAAATAGATCAGGTAATGAGGCTGTTGAGGATCAAGATGGGAGCATGCTGAATGTAGAAGAGTTTTAAAAAAAATGGAATAGCGAGTGATTTGTCAGCGAACAAAGGCGAGGGTTAGAGTTCCTCGTCTTCGTCCTGGGGAGCTTGTTGTGTGTTGATAGTAGGCTGTGCCGGTGGTGCGGTCGTGTTGATGTTGCCGCCGAAATGGCTTCCGGATCCGCCGAATGTAGGACTGGTAGTGGCAGGGGACTCTGTCTTTTCGCCACTGAGTAGTTCGCTGATGTTATTGGAGAGATTCGATCCGAGGCGCTTGCGTAGGCCATCTTCGTCGGCTGTAGAGACGCTGGCGCGTGCCTTTTTCAATGGGCTTCCTATGTATTCGGCACTGTTCATGTTGTCTGGAAGACTGTTTGGGAGGTCGGTAATAGTGGCGTCAGCCGGAGCTGGAGCGGATGCAGATGCATGTGGTGGTGTGGATGATTCATTTGTAGCTGCTGGGGGCGTGGCTACTGATGCAGGTGTGTTGGCGTTGGAGGCGCTGTCTCCCATGGGATCCATTGAATGTTGACGTTTCAACTATAAAATGATTAGCATCTCACTCAGTATCATATTTTGTATATTTTGTGGCAACATACCTTGATCTTCCTAACCCCCTCGGCCAAATCTCCCTGTCGACGCAAGTCATCCGGAGACAGATGAGTGGTATCATTATTCTCATCTTCGTCGGCCCTTTCTGTGACGGGATCTTTCTCGTCCTCGTCATCATCGCTGTCCATGTCGCTCTCGCTGCCCTTCTTGGACTTCTTTCCAGCTTTTGAAGAACTAGCTTTGTCGCCTTCACGGTAGCCCATGAATCCAACGGCACCACCAGGTTTGAGGGGAGCAAGTTTGGAGAAATCAGTTGACTTCCTCTTTGCAGGGGTTTCTTCTGCCGCTTTGGACTTTAGGATGCCCATTTTTTGTAGTTGACCTGCACGAGTTAGTCTCAAATGTCACTGAAAACAACGGAAGAGGTAGACTTACGTTCGCCACGATACATAAAAGTAAACACAGCGTATGGCTTGTCAGTGGGATCAATACCAGTAACAGTCTGTGTACTGATGGTTGTAGGATCGAGCGTCTTGGGCTTTGCAAAGCTAGTTGTATGATCGACATCCGCAGTGCCGTCACCACCCTGTCCCCCTTCCTCATCGTCATCATGTGCATCAAACTGCGGCGAATATTCTCCACGCCTAATCTCTCCAGATGCCACAACTCGGAATAGAGCCACTTTGATTTGGCCAGCTGATTCAGGAATTGGATCATCGTCAGAATCAGACGAGAACTCTTCATCTGAGAGATTCTCAAGAGGAGCTTTGGCATCAGCGCCATATCGCATGATCCCCTTATCCCGTTTTTCAGAAGAGTCACCCTCCATGTCCATGTCGCCGCTGTCTTGGGTTTCTCTAAGCAATCTCCGCTTCTCCATCTTTTGGCGGCGTCGTTCGATCTTGGCGGCAGCATCCTTGCCTTCTAGGTCCAGTCCGTTCAACCATCTCTCAAGACCGACTTCTCGGAACAAGAATTCCCGTTCAGCGAGTCCTCCGCCTTCTGATTCGGGAACGCTGACCCATCGGGAATTAACCCATGTCTCTTCACCGCGTCGCAATAACGTAGCGACCTCTTCCTTCTGTCGTCCGTCAAAATAGATGTAGGCAGCAACTGTTTCATTCGGGGATGCCGTCAAAGGTTGATAAGGAAGAATGCAATGTGTCTGTCCCTTTTCGTCTGATTCACTCACACCAACGAGTTGAGGCTTAGGGTTCGGGTTCTCGGGGGTAGCTTTGGGGGTCGAATACGGCACACTCTGTCCGGAATTTAATAGTGTAATCGAGACGGCAAAAGTTGACGGTTGAGCTTTTCCGGACTCGGTGATTTTGGGTGCTGGTACGGGGATGTAGCAGGCGATACGGCCCGCGCGAGTTTGACGTTGTACGGAGAATTCTGGTATGGGACCGTCAGGGGTATGGATGCTGACTGCCAGCCCTTTGAAGCAAGGCATGGCGGCGGTCGTGTAGGTAAGGCGCTGAAATGACTGTCGATGATCAAGTATGGGGTGAGGAAAGGCGGGGAAGAAATGAAGGTCGAAGTAAACCGCCAGAAGACAACCCGAATTTATGGTCTATCCGGACCCGTAAGAGAAACTCCTTGTGAAAAAAGTCTAGTCGGCTTTGCCCGCCAAAATCCGTATGATGGTACCTCGAGGTGAAAGAAAGAAGTTCACGTCACAAGAGCAGACACAAAATCGAAATCGGGTCGAGCCGAGTCGCGCAAGACGGTGTCACAGTGTATTATGTACACAATCCGAGGAAATCAAATATCCCCAGCTAATCCGAGAACTCAGATCAAGAGCACAACAGGTACCAGTGAGAATGTCACCGGCTCAAGTCATGCCTCCATTTGAGCGGGGTGGGCTGGAGAGCCGGGCTGGGCTGATGACGAGATGCTACTGATCAGAGTACTGCCAGATGCCCGGAGACAGCTGTTGTATGGGGTTGCAGATGATTTGGTGGAGTGTAACTGTGTAGAAAGTAGATATGGAGCTTGCAATAGGGGTAAATGAGGATTTAAAAGGCAGAGCGTGTGCAGAAAGACAGCGTCAAGAAGTGATTTTGTTGGACAGAGAGAGCTTCGATTGTTTTGTTTCTCCAGTTTGTTGGCGGATCACAAAGGCGGTCACAGATTGCCTAGACTTAGGGGGCACGTGATGCTGCTTGATTTTTATTATTGGTTTTTTTTTTTTGTTTTTTTACTTTTCTCAACTCTGCCTGAACCAAAGTACAAGAAAGAAATATTTAATATTCATCTACTCATTAATACATCATTGGATATTATCAGTGGTTTGTCCATTGTCTGAATACACACGTGTATTTTGTCACTGGATGCTCCTCACATGATTTGCAATTAGGGTTAATGCACTCAAACAGAATATTCAAATTCATCAATAGTATTGGCATTGGTATTGGCTTAATCTATCTACTCTATCCATATCAGAGGAAAAGGTAAATCCAGAAGAAAATAATCTAAACCTCCAGGTCATTCGTCATCCAATAATCAAGTCATGAACCATCAGATGTCAAGTCGACCGAACATCTACTTGGCAATATGGTCAAAGTGGTACAGCGGCTCGAGCTCGACATTCTGGCGCAAGACGTATCGCTTGAACCAGTACGGCAGCACAGTTTTGATCTGGTAGCTCATGTGGCGACGAGCGGGCACAGCAAAGATGTAATCTAACTCCTCCAAAGTGCGCTGCTTGGTCTCGGGCATCCAAAGGAAAATCATCACTAGAGCGGTGACGTTGAGACCGGCATAGAAACCGAAGGCGCCAGTGGGAGTCATGGCGTCGAGCATACGAGGGAAAGTGATGGATAAGACGGCGGCCCAACCCAGACAGGTAGCCACGGCCCAGGACATGCCGACCTCACGATGCGAAAGAGGGAACACTTCGGCCGAGTATGTGAAGGGCACTGGACCTTCACCAGGAGAATAAAAGGCAGCGAACAAGTACACGAACAAGGCGACAGCGGCCAATTGCTTGGTACTGCCATCCGGCAACAAGAAACACAATCCAGCTGTAAGAAGGGTCCAGGCCATGTTGGGAAAAGTAAACAAGAGCAATGCCCGACGACCGTAGGTGTCAATAGTGAAGATGGCAGGGAAAGCAAAGACGAAGTTGACGAGACCGAAGCCCCATGAAGCCCAGTTGGACGACATGGCGCTAGCTCCGGCTTTGGAGAAAATAGAGGAGGAATAGAAAGCGACAATGTTGATACCGCACATCTGCTGGGCGATCATGACCACGAACGAAGCCAAAGTGGCACGACGGACGCGAGGGATGGTGAACAACTCAATCGTGCGAGTGAGGTAGTTGCTGGTGCCGATGATTTCGTTTTCAACCTGAATCTGAGCGTAGATGTAGTAAAGATCACGCGCGGCCTGGATTTCGTGGTTGCGAAGACAACGCAGTGACTCATATGCCTTGCGAATGTTGCCGTTGCGAATGTGCCAACGGGGAGACTCGGGGCAGAAGTAAACACCAACCAACAGAGGGATAGCAGGAATGAAAGCAGAGCCCAACTGCAGACGCCACGAGATACTTCCAGTGTTCATCACAGCCAAGTTGGCACTGCAACCGAGGAAGATACCGAATGCAGTCCAGAGTTGCCATAACATGACAAGACCACCTCGGATACTAGCGGGGGTATTCTCGGCGCAGAAGATAGGGATGGTGGAGGCTTTCAAGCCCATGCCGATTCCGAGAAGGATACGAGTGATGAAGAGTTGAACCCATGTCTGAGCGACGGCACCACCGATAGGAGCGAGAACACAGAAGATAGCAGAGAGGAAGATGGTACCACGACGAGCGAGAAGACGGTTCATGGGGTCGGACAACCAGCAGCCGATACCGGAAGCACCAAGGTATGGAGCACTACATCCGTTAGATAAGTCACCGGCAAGGAAGAACGAGATACTCACGCGTTGACAACACCCACAAGCCAGAGGTTACGAGCAGCATTGGGGCCTGATTCGGGAATTCCGAGAGCATCAGGGAAAGACAAGTTGGCTCCGTTGGAACCCTCCTGATCCCAACCTCTGTTGTATGTTAGCACTGAACGCGATCAAGTGATGCAAGGAACTTACTGAACGGCAGCACCAATTGAGCAAAGAACAATGGTAAAGTAAAGAGCCGCAGGCTGCTTCCACTTGTGAAGCACTTCGTTCTGAATAGCCAGAGACTCGTCCTCGGTCAAGCCTTGGACACTGGCGTAGTTGGCCGGGTCACGGGCGACGAGAGCTCCTCGCTGCAAGATCGGGGTGATGTCAGTCAAGCCATGAGTTTCGGCCAAGTCATTGATATCGCGAATGACTTGGCGTGGCGAGAGGTCGGCGAGAGGGTTCTTGATTCTAGTACTGTTAGAGCGCGCTCAATTGACAAAGGGCATATTGACCTACTTGGCGGGAACATTGTTGTTCAAGTTGACTCGCTCGACATGACCCTGCTCGGAGTCGGATGCGGCGGAGCTATGTAGATGTCAAAGTATGTAAATCAAATAACGATGCGTCAAAACAAACCTGGATGCAATCTTCTCCGCATTCACGGTCTTTACTCCAGAATCAACCGCGTATGGAGCTGTCTCCACGCGATAGACCTCATCATAAGGACCTGTGTTCGACATTGTGTAGTCGAGTACACAGAGCAAGCACTGATTGTTGACTGTTGGTGTACTGAAGTTCGATGGAGTAGCTTCTCAGCAGCTGCGATTTTCAGAAACCTTGTTGGGTCGAGGAGAGAAAGTTGAATGACAGAAGAGAAGGAGGGGTTCCCTGTATTTATATGCTCGGAGACATCCAAAAGATAAGTACCAGTTGACGCTTTCCCCCGTCAACATCAAGCTGACATGTCCAAAAAAACCCACCAGACTCGTACGGAATACTCCGTGCGAAGCTGTGAGGCCTGTATCTGCTACACCGCAGCACCTGTACGGTAACAATGAGAAATGGAACTAAACTCCTCTAAACCGTGAGATTCACCATAGTGATTGGCGACCATGCTGTTCCAAGAAGCTGCGGTGGTTGAGGTACTCCATAGTCGGTCTTGTTCGGACAACCCAGCAGAAGGGTTCTTCCGTACGTGTCAGTGGGACCCCCCATGATTTCTCCAAGATTTATAAGATCACACGCCCAACCCCAGACGGCATTACTGGTACTCGTTTAGTCATTAGTGGTGGGAGCCATGCCATGCTAACGCTTTTTTCCCCCTTGGAGTCTCGGACGCAAGCGGCGAGGATTACCGTCAGACACTTGTAACCGAATGATTGTTGCTGTCGCGGGCCGGTCATGCAACCTCACTTGTCCTCCTCGAGATGCGTTGTTTGACTTGGAAATGCCCGTCTATATGTTGCTCATCTGAACACGAGGGATCCATGGAACTGTGCAAAACGTCCTGCCAGGAACCGATCTTGTACCACAGAAGGCGGTTCTTCCCCCGGCCTTGTGTGCACTGTTCAATGTTCGCACCCTCGGCCCATTGGCACGGAACTCTACCGGTCGGTCTTCAAGAGAGAAACCGTGGAGGAAAACAGCAAACTGAAACTAGCAAATCAAACAACAGCACACAGGAAACTTTATCACCGCCGGGTCCATCACAAAGAAAGAGAGAAGATGGTCTGGAATGCGGGATATTCTCCGTACGGGGTAAATCCTAAATTACGGAGCCGATGTTAGATTAGGGCTGAAATTGGTGATCTGTCGACGCCTATTGGGTGAAATGGAAATCCATATTTTCGTTTGTCGATACATTACTCGTATTCTGCGTGTATTTCTGGCAAGGACCTGACCTCTGGCTACGTACGAAGTTTTTTACACGGATCTTTTGTCTAAGCAAGGAGGCACGCCATGTGTCTACTGTCCTAACTCGCCGTTCGGTGGATCTTGTACCTATGGCTTTGCTCACGTGGACTGTGACTCGTACTTGTTTCTCGAGTCGCCATACCTCCACTGCCATAATAAAGCCTTGTCCATGTTGCGTTGTGCAGAAAATGTACTTAAAATAAACATGCTATGAAGGTTGGATCAATACACTACATATGTACTTCGACACAGACACCCAAAAACTCAGAGATCTTACCTATGAAACATCCCGGTGAACATTCCTGAATCAAGCAATATTCAAGACCTTGCAAACTTTTCGAATGGAGGAGAAATAAGGACCGCCCGTAAGGGTGATGGTACGTTGACGACGTTCTCCGTGTAATTTACGATTATGGGTGTGTATTAGCCCTAAGAACACCCTAAGAACGCCACGAGTCATGTTAGTGGGACCCTGTTTCAGTAATACCATGCGTGCTCTACGAGGACTGTATGCTGAGAGCTCGTACATGTCATGAGTTGTGGTTAATAATTTATCCGGGCATTTCTCTGGATTCTTCAATGTTGATTCGGGTTGTGGATTGTTGCTGCCCAGTTGGATAGTGCTGTTGATAGTATGTAGATTTCGAGGTCTACCTAGGTAGTTGATCTGGGTACGGTAGTCTTCTTCACGATCTCTTGCCATCTATAGATATATCGTAGCTCCCGTATGAATTCAGGGAGTAACCTTGGGAGCAACTTTGGAAGAGCTTTTGACCAGCACTAGCATCCCTTCGGAAGGAAGAAGGACCTGTCAGATACCTTAGAGCATATAACATCAGTTATCAAATACGTAAAATCCTGTGAAGCAAGGTTCATGAAGGATCGAACATATTTCAAACCTTCGTGTGCTTCATATCAGATTGTCAATATCTCAGACATGGACCTCAACCACACTTGAGTCACTCAAATCGTATACTTGAGTAAGCATACAAACTCACAAAGACAAGATCGTGCATCGGTAACTACAGGCTTGGTACGTTCGACGCCACGATTCCTCGCAGCTTCTAGAATACGTATCTAATTTACTTTAATAAAGTTCTAGTGGCTTACACTGCTTGGGCCGGGGCAAGGTAGAGATAGAGTTTAGATTTCGACCTTAATTTTGGTGACGCACTATTTGCCATCTTTATTTGAAGGATTCGGTGCTAGGACATTTCATGCTTTTATAGGAAAGTATCGCGTGCTTCGCGTCCCAGAAAAGCGAGTATTGATCAATTAAGCAATGGGTTCGATACACATGTATTCATAAGATCATCCAAGACTCGCACATTTTCCAATGTCTCTATATCCAGCACCAACCGCTCAATTCGATCTCGCGTACCCTCATCCATGATATCCTGGGTAAGTCGTCTCCATTTCTCCAGAATTTCTTCATTTGATAATCCCGGCGAAACGCTGCGAGGGTTATCCAGCGTCTCACTCAACTCCGTCCCATCGTTCAGCGTGATAGTGACGCGCTGTGTATACCGCTCGTCGCCAAGGTCAAGGGCATAGAAGCATTTCGTTTTCCCGATCAAGTTCCATACAACGTCTCTATCGAGCTGGTCGAATCGAAACTGATTCGGTAGTACTTGGCCATCTACAAGTTGCACGGCCGCAGTGTATGCAGCGCTCATCTGCGCACCAGTTGTGGTTAGTGGTCTCTTTACATCGAATCCGCCATGGTTAAATGCAGCCTCGGTCATGCCGATGCGAATACTGGCTATTGCGTCGAGATCAGACAGTTTATCTGGATATTTGTCCTGAAGTGCCTGCACACAATCAATCGTGCAATGCGTCCCAGCCATGGAGGAATGATATTTAACTCGAATCAATCGTGATTGCCACGTCTCTCCCAACTCCTTGCAAACTTCCTCCGGCAGATATGCCGGCTCTTTACCCGAGCCTTGTCCAAACATAGCCAGAAACCCGCCATATCCTTCTTCGTAGACGTTCTTAACTCCCCGATACCCGTTTTGGGCCAACAGAGCTGCAAAGAGACCATTTCGTGCCGCGAAGCCGTGTTGCATGCGTTTTACATCGCTCCCAAATTGAGCGGACATTAGTCCGCCGGCCTGGGTGCAGGCGATGCCTAGTGCATCTTCAATGGCGTCTGTGGGAAGATTTAAGAGTTTGCTCACGGCAGCCGCAGAGGCTGAAGGGCCGAATACGGCCCCTGAGTGCCATCCGCGTGTGAGCATGTGCGCGCCGTACAGACCGAGTCCGACTCTCGGACCAGTCTCGTAACCGACGATGAGTGACAGGAGGAAGCGTGTGCCGTTGATACTTGTAGAGTTGGATGTTGCTTGTTGGCTTGCAGCTGCGAACAGAGCTGGTAGAATTATGGAGTTTGAGTGTAGAGGTGCTGACATGTGCCAGTCGTCAAGCTCAAATGCTTGAATTGCGGTGCTGTTGAGTAGTGCAGCAGATAGAGGAGTGACGGCCTATCATCAATCAGCCTGTATTCATGGGTGTCATTTAAGCCTTGTCATCTCACCTTGTCATCATAACCCCAAACATTGCAATTCCCTGTCAGCTCCATACTAAAAACCGTCTGCGCGGCGGTTTCTGTCCATGGTAGACGAGATCCAACCACAGCAGAAGCTAGACCATCTAAGATCAAATATTTGGCTCGAATGCGTACATCCTCTGGAATATCTGCCAGATTGAGATCTTGAATCCATTGGCAGAGTTTCTTGGTAACGCCTGCAGATTCATGGTCACTTTGAGTAGGAGTCATTGTCCGTCAATTAGAAGACTCCCTTTCAATATCAATGCATATATCCTTGTTCGATACTTTGCCCAGGGGTCAGTAAACGCGTCTTTATGCGAGCAGATGCCGCTTCCGGCCCGGTCCAGGTTCAACGTAGGTACCGATCAGCCGGATAGTTCGCGCGAACACCATCACCAAAACACACATCTTGTCGGTACCGACACAGACCACCATGTGAACCATTGTCGGGTAGAAGCAATTGTGCATGGGTAGTTGCGCAGTTGAACATTTCAATTGACAAACGGCAAGGCGATGGCGCGCCTGAGCATTCTGAAGCCTCAGGCACTCAGGCCACTCCGGCTGCGGCCCGAGAAACATCGGCCATCTCTTTTCACCTTCACCACCTTCCGACTCCAGAGCAACATGGCTTTACAACGCTCGACAGCACCGTTAGTATGGGTTGACTGTGAGGTCTGTCATCGCGCGTATCTTTAGTGCAATTCGGAATCTTGGAAAGCACAATAACTGACGTCTGTTAGATGACAGGTCTCGATCCCGAAACCGACCAAATCCTCCAAATCTGCTGCTTCATAACCGACGCGCAACTCCAGCTCCTCGAGCCCAATGGCTTCGAAATCGTGGTTCACCAACCCAAGTCCAAGCTAGATGCCATGTCGCAATGGTGTGTCGACACACATGGCAAATCGGGACTTACGCAAGCTGTGCTCGCCTCTACTACAGACGCTGCGACTGCATCGAGTCAACTACTAGCTTACATTAAGCGATACGTCCCTGAGCCGCGGACTGCGTTACTCGCGGGGAATAGCATTCATGCCGATCGAGCGTTTTTAGCTAAGCCGCCGTACTCGCCTATACTTGAATGGTTACATTATCGTCTGCTTGATGTTAGTACGATCAAGGAGGCTGTTAGACGATGGGGGAGTGATGAACTGCTCAGCGCAGCACCGCCAAAACGCGAGGTTCATTTGGCGAGGGATGATATTCTGGAGAGTATTCAAGAGATGAAGTATTATCGCTCGAAGCTTTTCGATGGGAAATGATTGGGCCACATGATCGGATATTACAGACATGATAGCCACTGCATCCTGGCTCTGATTATCCTTCTATTGCATACAACAATATACCTCAGTATACTGTTGCATTGACGCCAAATAGCTTCCTAGGAGCACCAGCTTCAGACTGTGCGGTGAGGACTCCGAACATGGTGACGGTCTGGACTCTGGACCTGTACCCACTCTCGTGGGTGGCTGATGTTTGTTTACCGCAAGAGTCAATGGAGATGGCATCGAGTAGTAAACAGTTGAACAATTCAATTGCCACTTGTGTGATAATGTGTAAAGATAGTTAACTATACATGAAATGTCCAATTGGCAGAGTAGATCAAGCATCGTGGCATGGCGGGGCAGGAACGAGCTCCCTCTACAGTTGGCAGTCACGATGACACAAAGCCCCTCACTAGCTCACCTTCCTTCCTTCCTTACTTTTTGCCATCCCCGCCGTCACTCGCTTTCTTGCTTTTCCCCCATCACATCAATTGTCGGTGAGAGATCATCTTTCCTCCCTCTTTATATCACATCTATCATAATATCTCATTCTGATTATCTCTTTCCCCGTTCAATTGCGAACTGCGGATTCCTTATCCGACGAACAACTGACCCGCATCATCATGTCGGTCCAGACGGTGTCTCTGACCCCTTTCCAGGACCAGAAGCCTGGCACGTAAGTCGTCAATCATATCATCATTGCGATTTGGTTACTTATCGGCAATCACAGTTCTGGCCTTCGTAAGAAGGTTGTCGTTTTCCAGCAGCCCAACTACTCCGAATCCTTTGTCACCAGTATCCTCCTCTCCATTCCCGAAGGTGTTGAGGGTTCCTTCCTCGTTATTGGCGGTGACGGTCGCTACCACAACTCGGAGGTCGTACAGACAATTGCAAAGATCGGTGCTGCATATGGCGTCAAGAAGCTTCTGATCGGCCAGAACGGCATCCTCAGTACACCAGCTGCCAGCCATCTTATCCGCAAGAGAAAAGCCACCGGTGGAATCTTGCTCACTGCCAGCCACAACCCTGGTGGTAAGTTAAATCCTGGAAGATATAGTACAATCACGATACTGACTTAGCAGGTCCCACCGAGGATTTCGGTATCAAGTACAACCTTGCCAATGGTGCCCCCGCTCCTGAATCCGTCACCAACAAGATCTACGAAACCTCCAAATCCTTGACATCCTACAAGATTGCCCAGCTCCCAGACGTGGATCTTACTCAAATCGGCACTCGCAGCTATGGCTCCCTCGAGGTCGAGATTGTCGACTCGGTCACCGACTACGTTGACTTCATGAAGGAGATCTTCGACTTTGATCTTATCCGTGACTTCCTCAACACCCACAAAGATTTCAAAGTCTTGTTCGATGGTATGCACGGTGTCACTGGACCCTACGGTGTCCGCATCTTCCAGAAGGAATTGGGTCTCCCAGCATCGAGCACCCAGCACTGCGAGCCCAAGTCCGACTTTGGCGGTGGCCACCCAGACCCTAACTTGGTCTACGCCCATGATTTGGTTGAAGCGGTTGACAAGAACGGCATTCAATTCGGTGCCGCTAGTGACGGTGACGGTGACCGCAACATGATTTACGGTGCCAACAGCTTTGTCTCTCCTGGAGACAGCTTGGCCATCATTGCCCACCACGCCAAGCTCATCCCATACTTCCGTGACCAGGGTGTTTATGGTCTGGCTCGCTCTATGCCTACCTCCGGTGCTGTCGACTTGGTTGCCAAGGCTCAGGGTCTTGAGAGCTACGAGGTCCCTACCGGTTGGAAGTTCTTCTGTGCTCTTTTCGACAACAAGAAGATTTCTATCTGTGGTGAGGAGAGTTTCGGAACTGGTAGCAACCACATCCGTGAGAAGGATGGTGTCTGGGCTGTCGTGGCATGGTTGAACATTATCGCCGGCGTCGCCAAGCAGAAGCCCAATGAGACCCCCAGCATTGCCTCCATTCAAAATGATTTCTGGAACACTTACGGCCGTACCTTCTTCACTCGTTACGATTACGAAAAGGTAGACAGTGATGGAGCTAACAAGGTCATTGCTGATTTGAGCAAATTGATCGACAATAAAGACTCGTTTGTTGGCTCAGACGTCTCTGGTCGCAAGGTCACCGATGCCGGCAACTTTTCATACACCGATCTTGATGGAAGCGTTAGCAAGAACCAGGGTCTATACGTCAAGTTTGATGATGGCAGTCGTATCGTTGTTCGTTTGTCTGGTACTGGCAGCAGCGGTGCCACCATCCGTCTCTACATCGAAAAGCACGAATCTGATGCCAGCAAGTACTCAGTACAGACACAGGAGTACCTCGCGGATAACATCAAATTGGCCACTGAGCTGCTCAAGTTGAAGCAGTATGTTGGACGTGACGAGCCTGATGTCAAGACCTAATTGCTTTTGAGTTGGTCTTAGCACGATGATATATTCAGCTTAGCGGTCCTGTTTAGTAATTATGATTAGTATCCATAGTCCATCTAATGCAAAAGAGCATTCATTCTAGTCATTCCTCTTGGTGTATCATTTCATGTGCTGGTCCCACCAGTCCTGCCATCTGATAACCTTTTCCTCTAGTCTAGCCTCCTCCGCCGCAAAAACAACCGCATGACTCCTCACAGCCTCTTCCAACGTACACCCAATAAACTCCCTCTGCGCATCCCTAACATCCCACCCACGCTCCTCAACAGCCTGCACAGCACCAATAAACATCCTCGTCAATCCCCAATCCCCGCCTCCATGCGCCTGCTCCTCCTTTGGATTTTTCGCCTTGGGAATTTCGATCGTCGTAAACTCATTTGTGGCGAAGGAGAAGTATTTGATGGTGCGACTGTCGTATTCGATTTCGCCTTCTGTGCCGTATATGCGCCCTCGGCGCTCGCATTGTTTTTCTGTCGGCGCAATCATGTGTAATGATGCGGTTTTGGATGTTCGCGGAACATACTTCCCTTCATCTGCGGCTGGTGGCTGTTCATCGTCCCAGGTAATAGTCACGTATTGGTCATCGCAGACATTATTATCCGACTCCCACACACAGCGGCCATACCACGACCTCGACTTAATTTCCTCAGCGGATGTGGAACTCTTATCGTAGTCTTCAGCCAAAGCAGTCATCAACAACTTTTCTGCCGCGTCACTGCCAGCAGTCTTGAATGTATCCTCAATATCCGGACAGACAATATGCAACGGCCAATCCGTAATCCCCTTATCGAGTTGTCTCTCCTTATACAACCGCACGGCACTATAATTACATTTCCGCTCAATTGGGCATGCGAGACAGTTCGTCGCATCGCCTGCATCTTTCGGTTTCCGCTTGTTAATGAATTGCGTCAATCGCCCTGTTGAGGAGATTGTGCGTGGTTCGTGCGGTGGCATGTCCTTGGGTGAGCCCGGCGGCGGAGAGGAGAGTAACCAGACCAGGAAATCGATGTCGTGGCATGATTTCGTCAGCAGCGACCCGACTCCGGCGCCCGTCTCCCGGCGCCAGTTTCCGCGTACATAGCTGTGCGCAAAGTGCCAGTAGCCAACTGGCTCGACGTGTTCGATGGAGACTACATCGCCGATTACGCGTTCTTCGAGGAGGAGTTGGCGTAAGCGCATGTTGTGTGGGCTGTAGCGGAGGACGTGCCCGATTGAGAAGACTTTCGAAGGCCCTATGTCCCTTGTGTGTTCGGGCACGAAGGCGCGATAGATTGCAAGGCAGTCTTCCAAGGATGTTGCGAGCGGTTTTTCGCATAGAACGTGTAGATTCAAGGGCGCGATTGCGCACATGATCTCAACGTGCATTTCGTCTAGGGCACAAACGAAGACCCCATCGACTCCCAGGGGCACGTTTTGTTGTCCATTGGCAAGGGCTTGTCGTCTTTCCTGCTCCCATTTGAGCCAGTCGCGCCAGCCGGTGAATTCTTGTCCGTCATTTGGCTTGTTATTGGCGCCCCAGATGAAGCGTTCGCCGAATTCTTGACGGTTCCAAGGTCGCGGTTCGGCTACGGCGTGAATGAGGGCTGAGGTGCTTTCTGTGACGGCTTCAGCGTAGCGGTGGCCTCGTGAGCCGGCGCCGATGACGAGGAATCTGAGCTGTTTCGTGCCTGTCGTCGTTGTTGATGTTGGCGGCGTATTGATTGCCATGTTGAGTTATGGATTCCAATAATACGGTCTCAAATTAGAATATATATGATCCAAATATCAGTCTAATATTCTCTGAGATCTCAAGAGTAGAACCAGAGTGTGAGACAACCAGCTCACCAACAACGAGGAGGGAGCTGTCCATTTATCCCCCTCACTGGCGGTATCGATAAACATCTCCGCATGCCACGCCATACGTGGGAGTGACTAATCCACACTCTGTGATTGGACAGCCCCCATCTACATCTACTATAGTATATTGTTTGAATTGCTTCATGAACTCATCCTATCAAGTCAAACATCTACATGTCAATACTGAGCCAAACTCTCATACCGATTTCCCAGCCCACAAAACGCCTTCTGCAACCTCTTTCCCTTCCGACTACAAAAATCAACATCCGACTGTTCCCCCAACACATCCTGCAACGCCCACGCAATCCTCTCAGCACCCAGACGAGCACCTTCAAGGTTGGGAGCTGCTGGTCCCAGACGCAGAGATGCAAGGCGTCCTGTAACGAATAGTGGGACGTCGGACTTCCACATGAGATCGTCCGTTAGACATGGCAGGCCGCTTATGCTTTCGATGGGATAGTCACGATTCATTGATTGGAGCAGACTCATCTCGTTGACGTTTACCTTCATGCCTGTTGCGAAACAGATGTAGTCAATACGCTCAGGGAAGTCGTCGATAGGCGGATCTGTGGCTATCTTCCAGGTTCGTGTCTCTGGGTCGAAATATTTACTCGTAATGATGGTCTGAGTGTGTATTGATAACCGGCCTTTGGCGGTATGCTGTTTGAGGATTTTCTGGTAGTGCGGTGTGATGCTACCCCCATTCCGAGCGGTTTGTATCATCTCAAAGCGTTCTACGCTCGTCAGGTCATGCCCAAGAATTGCTCAAAGGGGCCAGTCATCTCACCTTGGTCGTCGTCCGCAGACCAAAAAACAGCTTTATCATAATTCTTAAATTTGCCCACCCAGTTCAAACTGACATCAAAATGCTTGATCTTCATGTCACCTCGAATGAGATGCCAGATTCTAGTGACGCCTTTGCGTATAGCCATATCAGCGAGCTGGGCCGACGAGAGACCACCACCTACTACAACCACATGAGTCGTCTGCCGAGTCTCAATCTTTCGTGCAAGAGCTGGACTGGGGAATTTGACTCCTACTTCGGAGCTGTGACATGCACCTTGCTCTTCTTCCGAGGATAGAGTCCAGGGCATCAGCTTCGTCAACCCAGGTCCCACGGCTAGTACCACAGCTCTGCTGTGGAATGACTGTCCATGGATAGTAAGTATTGTAAACAGTTTACTCACATCCTTCGAACCCTCAACTTCACCATATTTAATATCACAGACCTCTGACTGCTCAATCCGAGCTGATCCATCGTCAAGCCCGTACCGCGCAATAATCGAGTCGCAGTAATCCGCAAACAAACTCGTCGAAGGCGTAAAGTAATCTTTTCGATCTCGCTCGTTGATTTCTGATTCGCGCGGAAATCTTTACGCACATTAGTAACTATTCTTCGAAAAGAAGGTTATATATACATACCTGGATAGATTACGTATCTTCTTCCTCTTGTGTTTACTCAACTCCTGCCCAACACATCCCGAAAGCTCATACAACTCCCTTTCGCGTCCCGTCTCGCGCGTATAAGCCAGCAATCCATCGCGATCCGCAGGATCAATATGGAAAAACATCGGGGACCGCAAATGGTCAATCTTCAACGCCTTGAATGCTCGATTCCACCGTGCCATCCATTGGCTGCCAGAACTATCGAGTACTAGAGTCGAGTATTGCCCTCGATCACCACCACAGCAATTAAGATTAGGGGTGGTATAAGTCGACGCCGCGAGCGGAGTACCGTATAACCGTCTCGTTTTTGCACGCGCAAGACTCATTTTACCCTGATGCTTTTTGATCCAGTGGTAGCGCTGGTGTTCTTCGTCGGTGAACATGGCAGAGGGCGTTTCTTCGCGGAGACGGGCTGCGACGGCGAGGCCGCAGGGGCCGGCGCCGATGATGATTATGTCGTATACTTCGGCGTGTGTAGACATTTGAACTATTGGCTTAATGATTGATTATGGGAAGAATATCAGGGGAGATATGTCTTGAAAGTCATGGCCGTGCTTATTAGTGACTACGTATCTTGCATGTAACTAGCTTCAAGGGTCCCTAGCACACGGATTGAGCCAAAGGTACTCATCGAGGTCTATTGAGTACCTTCATGGTCCAATACTTTATTGC
>NHZS01000378.1:0-18850 GCA_002775195.1 Talaromyces adpressus
GTGTTGGTTTAGCTATACTCTGTATCACTAAGCATAGAGTAGGGAGCAAGGGCGGTCCAACTGTCCTAGTTAATGAGCCTGCTTATAAGCACAAATATTGATATTATAATGACTAACTAAACGAAAGAAGGGGGCACCGGGGTGCCGTAGTGGCTATATCGGAGGATGCTGCGTACGCGCTAGGGATATAGTAATCCCGCTGCCGTACGTGTGCATCGCTTCTGCACCGGGGGTGCAGAAGCGCCGAATCATGGGATTGATATTCCGACACTAAGATAGAAGAGATCCCCTGTACAGCCTGGTACCTATATAAGTATAAATACCTTGCTGACTCTCACTATTATATTTAAGTGACTTAGATTAAAGAACTATAAAGAACTAAATATATGATAGTAAAAGAGTGTTCTTATATATCTAGTCCTCTATATTTTGTATACTGTATATTGTATACTTCTAAAAGTAGGAAGTATAAAGTATATTATATTCCTCTAATTATTGCCTTGGTAAGATATACTTCTTTATCTTATTGTATTCTAGTATATCTTTAATCACGTGATCTCTATTAGCATTGTTCACCGTGTCCTAAGTCTAATGGTTGTCTTCTAATTATTCTTTCTTGATGCTTCCTTATATCGCGTAGCGTATGCAGGTATTTTAGTGCGTAACAGCAGTCCTGTGCGCGCTAGTTTAGTAAGGAGGAATCTTGGCAAATCCTTATAGCGAGGAAGGCCAGCTATCCAATGAGGGCATACGAGTGGATCTATGCGCTGCGCTCACCATATCTGGGATAGCGGTAAAGTAATGCTGTCAACTCACCGACAGCCAAGCTGCCATCCAAGCCATCCAAGCCATCCGGAACCCCGAACGCTGCTCCGATTCCTGACGAGAAATTCAGGGGGAGGCGGTCCCAACACAGCAATCAGTTGTGCAAGATGTGCAGCATCATAAATATCACCATCTTCATCCCGCGCTGTAATTAGTCCTTTCGGCTCTAGTAGATCCCACGCCTATAGTCGTAAGCCTCCCAGAAACAACTAAGATAAGTAGATAAAATACCGACCATCAGGCCAGCACTCCGGGTATCAAGGGGGTAGCCCCATCCTACATAAAGCAATGTCTCCGGAGCCCGGTATTCGACAGGCATTATATCATCGACACGAGGCCCTGACCCGATCCTAGCCTCGCCAAAGTCAGATAACAGCATTGGACCTTCCTTAGGTAGCGAAAAACGCGAGAGATAAATGGTCCGTAAAGACGAAACCTGTTTGCGAGGTACCGGAGATGTGAATTACTTCTCCTCAAGGCATTTTAGTAGGCTATTGTCATATGAACCTAGGAACATGTTGCCGGGATGTACATCTATGATATACGAGTAAGCAGGTATGCTCTAAAGCAGACCGAAGACGAAAGGGGACTAAAGGCACCCTACCAGTATGGACAACTTCCGCATAAGTATGAAGAAAATCAAGGGCATGAAGAAACTCAATAATTGTAACCCGTACGAAATCCTCGTCGAAGCCATCCGGCCGAAATACTAGTTTCATATCACGAAGACTCATTTGCTCTGCTTCCAACACAAGGGCGATATTTTTGCCATGTGGACCCACAACCTCGAAGGATTCCAACAGTTTGCGTATGTTATCATATCACTTATATGCACTTTCCGAGCTTTGGTGAGTGAAATGGCGGTAAAATGGGAGTTCACGATGGATCAATGAGGTGTGTACATAGACCTTTAATGCTACATGTGCATGCTTTCTGTAGCGACGAATGGTCAGAGACAGCAGCAAACAGTCAGTACACACTTACATTAGATCTCGAGCCAGCCAAGTAGTAGATGACGAACCGAAACCAAGCTTCGCAAGTACTTGATACTGGTTCTGGAAGACATCACCCAGGTGATCAATCAGCTCGATAATCAGGCAACTCTTCCTCTTCAACTAGCTGGTCGGCGTTGATAGTTGGGAACCCGCTTGTGGGAAGCAGCCGTGCCTTTCCAGCATCATTCAATATGGATCATTGACATAATGACCGATCCTAAAATGTCTTATATGAAAGGATGGTGCTCGCCCATGGTAATGGTACCCCCAAATTGGCGTTGAAAATCCGTCACGGCTGGACGTCTGTTTTGAGATTAAGCCTAGCAGCATTACCTCTCAGGGGTCTTTGAAGTGTCAATGCTCGTCCTAGAAGGGTTGCCATAGACATATTGTATTCTTATAAAATCTCTTGCTGAGGGTCGATTTCGTTAATCGCTGCCTCAGTGTTGACTTTAGTCTTGTGGGGGAGGGGACCTTATTCTCACATCTCTGAAAGAGCGACCATCATCCTAAGCATACAAAGTGGAAAAGAGAACTACAGTCTCACGGGACTTCCCGCCCTCCTTGTAGATGTCGATTCCGTAGTAAGCATAGTGGTTCATAGGCAAAGGCGTCTATATCCTTTGTCTTATGGCCTCGCGCCACGGAGATAGTTACACAAGACAACATCCAATACGACACATATTCAAGTGCATTCCATTGTCACATAAAAGTTCAAATGACTAAAGCATTTGTCCTGGAAGTGTTCTGACAGAGGACGTTGTGCCAGATCTGCAGGTTGCAGCATTGCTTATATCAACTGTTGAGCAGGACATTGAGACTTGAGTATGAAGAGGATAATAAACACTTTGCGATTCCTTCGGATAGATATTGGACAACTGTAGACATGAGTACACCTATTCCAGCAGAGACACTATCTAGACACGAAGTAATGATAACAGACCAAAACCCCCACTTCAACAATAAACATGAACTGAGACGACCTAATGCAATAGCTTTGTAGCATCGACGTCCGTAAAGTCTAAACGACAACCGTTCAAAATAAAACTTGTCCAAAGAATAGAGGAATTCCAAACTATATCCATAATTCATAAAACTCGTTCGTCCCACTCGAGCCTGACATGTCCGTCCACATTTGTCCTCGCTCCTACACTCTCAGTTCGGCAACCGTCTGCGCCGCAGGACTTCCAAAACCGATTCCGGATCCTCCTAATCATAGCACACAGGGCAGCGGTCTTGCAAACATAAATAAGGCACAAAATGTCGTTCCTTCATCATCTGTGGATTACAAACTCCCACAGGTTTCGCATTGCTCTCCTTTGTGGTAACAAAGGGATCGAAACACTGTGCAGTGAAGAAAGCATAATTCCCACATCTGAATATGGCAAGAACGATTTTGCAGTCCTTGCCTCATTGTCTCAGGCGCAAATAGTTCTTGGGGTATCCGTTCGACTTCAACTTTGGAAATGTCGATGAGTTCGGGTATGTTACTCCATCTTTTGGAGTTGGATTCAAGCGCGACATGGTCGAAAAACGGTATGCGAACTCCTCGATTTCCGTCAGCTCAATGTTCTGAAGTTCACCAAAATTGATGATTTCTTGGCCCATGCTATATATGGGCATGCATACGATGTCAATATTTATTTGAAACATCTTCCGCTGATGCAGCCTGTTAGTGGCTGTGAAGATTCATCTTTTGATGATTTAGATTCCTCTTCTGGGTCTGATCGCTATTCTGGTATAGACACTCCCGCTTCCTCTATCACGTCTAAAATGACGAACATCGATCCTCGCTTGATTGAATCTGGCTCTGTTCATTCTGCACAGTGTCTAGTGTGTAGGTCTAAGGGGATTAAAATATATGTATAAAATATAGATACTTGGGCGGATTTGACAGCTTGCACAGAGATAATTCTGATCCATCTTCTCAATCTTCAATCTCAACCTGGGAATGGCGTATAGTTTCTATAGAAGGCTGTTCTCTTTTAACCGCTTTGCCCGGGCTTTGACTGTTAATTAGTTCCTGATGAGCTCTCCGAGAAGCGTCTTCGGTGTGCATGTCTAGGCGCTCAATGGAACTGTCGTCGCTATCAAGGTCGCTGTTCACGTCCTCCGACAGCTCGTCACCGCCTACTGCGGAGGCATGGTCTACGATGTCGATACCTTGTGTGGGGACTCGATCTTCCAGAGATGGAGTGTCGTGGGGATCATCTAGTCCTTCACCATCGTCGACTTCGGTAACGCCAATTGGATGGACCTTGTGCTTTTCGGGAGACATGCGCGACAAAGATTGTAATGCACGGGGGTTAGAAGATGAGAAAGAGCCACCCATGCTTGTCGCCTTAAGTGCCATGTGGGAAGACGCAACTGACGATGATATTCTATTTGAAGCATATTCTAAGTCGTTGGTTGAATCCAACTCGAGGGCTCAGGAGCTGGGACTCGATCATCGATATATTTGCATGAATTATGCAAGTCAATGCCAAGATCCTATTCGTGGTTATGGGGAGGCAAACGTCGCCAAGTTACAGAATGTTGCGAAGGAGTACGATGCAGATGGTGTCTTTCAAATGCTACAGCCAAGTTTAAGCTTTGAGCGATGTTCAGCTCTATAGTTCAGATAGATGACTACCCCATAAACGCGCTGTCCCGCAAGTAACCACGTCTACTTGATAAATTATGTGCGTCGAACCTGAAAATTTCACTTCAAATCATTGTAACGTCGACCGTACCATCGGTCCGTCATCTACCGCAGGCAGAAGAGGACATCCATACACTGCATGTACAGGTGACGCCAACATCAAGAGGTAACTTGCGTTCAGCTCGAATTCGGATCTGTACCAGACGACATAGTGCCATAGAAAATCAGATAAGCATACGAATTTTCGTCTACTACTGAATGGGAACCATCGCACGATGTCGTCAACTTTTGCGTTCTGTGGATTCACTTAGTCTGTAATAGCTCTTCGTAGACAAGTTGACCAAGAAACGCCAGCTGCTCCGATGAATAGAATATCTCCATTAACTATCGCGGTTTAATGATGTTATTTTATTAATGACTAGAAACCCTCCACACCGTGAGCACTGGCCACTGAAGAAGATCAGCAACGTGGATCGTGAATCTCATATTGCGGTCTACCTCAATTGCAGATCTAGGTGAAGTGCCTCGTAATAGTTCGAGAACCAATACGGAAATGTCAGCAGAAATGCGACGCTAACTTCGGCGTTCCGCCGAAGCCCCAGAAATGATTTACCCGTGCCATCGCTCACCTACCCCATCCTAGTGTGTGTAGGATGGGGTAGGTGAGCGATGGCACGGTTAGATAGTAATTCACTTAATTGAAGCTATGCCTAATGTAAATTAACGTATACCAGACGGACTTACGTCTATTGCAGCCGGGTGGAGAAGGGATTTTCGCGTGGAATTAGAAAGAGCGGGGTTTTAGCGAACTGGTGTCTTTCTGCAAATGTAGGTCCGCCCATCATCTTTTCGCTCGTTGGAACTCCAACCTTTTGACCCTACGTACGGTGTAGGACGATCTCACGAGGTCTTCACTATTGGGACATGTATATAATGGACGACGATTTGAGGGTATCGAAGGCTAGGGCATGTATGTGCAGGATCTCTTAAATGAATTACGCCATCCTCTGGCTTGGTATCCTTACTGACCGATCAGGCACTGAGTGCAAAAAGCGGAAAGTCAAATGTGAAAGAAAATCTGGAGATCACAGCTGCGCGAGATGTCGAAGACACAATTATAAGTGTACCATCGATGACCATCTCCAGAGGCTCCTTGAGCACAATTCAGAGTAAGAACTCAGTAGTTGGTCATTTTACAGACGTACATGGACTAATCCTTGCAGATGGAAAAGAGCCGCAGTCGCACAGATCTCACAACTTCAAGAAGCGGTGGCTGATCTACTTCGACAGAACAATTTACAGGAACTATCACGCTACGGATCCGCTCCCACCGAAGTACATTCTATTTTGGATCCTGAATTCGCGTTGGGTTCACGTGCGGAAGCCGCAACAATGTCCATGACTCGAGAAAACTCTCAAGTCCCAGAACTGGAACCTGAACTGGTGTCAGCTCCTATGCGGAGCTTATTCGAGGTCACCAAGCTGCGAAACTTGCGAAGTAGCCTACCAAATCAGCCTTCAGCAGTAAACGGGGCTAAAGACGACGTCATATCTCGCGGATTACTTCACCTGGATGACGCGGAAGTTCTATTCACTTTCTTCCAACAGCGAATGAATCACTTCTTGTGGGGCGGCATTGCTCTCGCTCATCACAGTTTGGTATCGGCTAGAAACTCGTCGTCCCTTCTGTCAACTGCTATATTGACGGTTGCTGCCCTTCACACTACTGGTAGGAATGATATTTTTGATATTTGCTATTCCGCCTTTATCACTGTCCTGTCAAACACCACATATAAACGCTATCACAGCTTGGATGAAATCAGAGGAATGGCTATCGGTGCATTCTGGCTCTCAGACCTGAGCTGGATGCTATCTGGCCATGCAGTAAGGATCGCAATTGAGATGGGCCTTCATCAAAGTTTACGGAAGATGCTTCGTGGGGAGTCCGGCCAGTTCGAGGGTGCACAAGTATGGTATCTATTATATGTTTGTGATCACCATTTCAGTATAGCATACAGCCGCCCTCCTGTCATCCATGGAGACGAAGAGATTATAGATTACGAAATATTCTTACAGCACCCGTCTGTTGGACCGGGAGATGTCAGATTGCTTGCCCAAGTTGTGCTTTTCGTCACTCTCAACAAATCATATCGTCAATTTGGATCTGATATTGATCAAGCACTGGAGGAATCAGACCTTCGCTGTCTTAGAAGCTTCAGTATCGAACTGGACACCTGGAGGATGGACTGGGAACCAAGGTCGGGTAAGTCGGGCCTTTCCGGAATGCTTAGAGTCAAACTTACACGGTATACCTAGTGGACAACCCGTACATTGGTTCTTATCCCTCGAAGGGCGTGGTGTTGCACTATTACTTTGCCAAATTCCATTTAAATTCTCTTTCCCTCCGTGCAATTGCATCCGATGCAAACCTTTCCATTGATCGACGGGAAGCGGCCAATATTGCTATATCATCAGCAATTGCAACGCTCAATACGGTACTCTACGAACCTGACATCCGTACTGCACTAGTTGGAGTGCCACTGTTCACTCATACAATGATTGCGTTTGCCGCAGTTTTTCTTCTGAAAGTTGCTTGGAAGTGGAACTCAGCACTTTTAAATATTGACTTGCATCAGGTGCTAGGACTTGTGCAGCAAGTCATTGACGCCATGTCTGGTGTTCAAGCCTCGGACAAGCACCTTACATACCATATTGCTAATGGGTTACAGAAGATGCTGGAGAAACTCCGGTCAAGAGTCGCCAGCACATCCCTACGACGCAGCGCGAAGCTTAATATAGTAGGACCCCTTGGAAATGAGGATTTGGGGCAAGAATTAATTACCGGTTCTCTTGATACTTTCGGCTTAGACTTTCCAGAGACTTGGAATTCATTCCCGACTTCACTGGATGTCTTTCCAATTTGCTTCTCTGGAGTTCAAGGCAGATAGAAAGAGGCTTTTTGTATCAAGCCGTGTCAATATCATTTACATTGAGCAGGGATTATAGAATGCCTTGCACTAATACACTGCACATCTGAGACCGTCACGCTCCTTCTTGAACCCTATTTTGATACAGTCTAGCAGTAACGTAATCGGGACACCGAGCGGATCATTTCGATACACATATTTCAACGCGTCGCTATCTACCATTTCGTACAGGAAACATACAAATCCCAGCAATCAAGAGCCAATTGGCATAAGATGACTCACATGATGAGGAATCTACTATCAAATGCATTACTGATCTTGCTAAACGCAAATTTTCTCACCGTGCTAATCTTATTTTCCGAGCGGGGAAACGAGCAATTGTGAGAAAATAAGTTCGAGCGAGTAAAATATGAAGATACAAGAATAATCCAAGGATATTTTGACAGCGTACCAGTGACTATGAAACAGTATGGAATCCAATCTGAAGATATCTACAATTTGATGAGGCTGGCTCTGCTGTCGGCCTTTGTGAATCTGCAGTAAACTATAAAAGATGTCTGAAAATGTCCCTTTCATGGCTCAGATGGCTTAGAACTCTTGCGTACACACCCAAAACCTCTAGTTGTCTCTTACAAGCAAAGACAGTGGGCTTTATGACGCTCTTGAATATTCGATCTATATGCTGAACTCCTAGCATACGTTATCGTTACTTTTGGCATTGTTAGCTGTGAGATCGATTCTATTTGAAGGTCAATTTGTATTTCAGCACACCACACTGTGGATAGCAGCCTGTTCCTCAGGTTCACCAAAAATGTTGACGTTCCACCGAGGATTGTCTGTTGAAAGCTTAGTATCGGAGCCATGCAGCTTTCCACGTAAAACGTATTTGAAAAAGAAGAATAGATAAGAATTGAGGATATGACAAGACATACTGGCAATGAACGGGATGTTATATCGTCGTCGGTCTGCACCCAGACTGCTAACTTTTTGCGCCTCTCCCCAGGTAAGCTCTACCTCCTCAAAGTTCTGGCGAATGCGCTCGGGCGTAACGGACTTAGGAATCACACTATGACCGCCAATTTGGGACCATGCCAGACTTCGGATTTTTCCAAAATCGTTAGTAGAAGCAAATATGGTCACGCGAGGAGAAACAAAACTTACATAACTTGAGCACCAGACACTTTACGTCCGAGGCGTTCAGAGACAGTCGCAGCTACCTCCTCAACTTCAGGACGGGTGATCAAAAGCGGGATATTGAACATATTATTGCCAAAGGCCTTCATTAATCAATATATGGAGTCAAAGAAGTGCAACGTTGGGGGTTCATACCGAGTAAGCGGTAAGATGGATACCCTTCCTCTTGCAGAATTCGACCAGATCATTGCTCTGCAATACAGGGTGGCGTTCAACTTGATTCACTGCTGGCACAACACCGGTACTTTCAATAATAGCTTCAAGCTGATTGAAGGGTTAGCTTATAATTTGTAGTACACACTATGACGGAAATTCACGCACGTGCTCGATGGTATGATTAGAGACACCAATCGAACGGACCTTGGTCTTGGGAAGGTTGGTCATGGCTATAAAAAAGATCAGCTTGATTTCCTCTATTTCTTTCAAATGACACATATCGAAACAGCCCGATACCTTTCCAGGTATCAACAATTGAAATGCTGTTATCAAGAATCATATCACCAGTCTTCTCATCAACAGGATTGAGACAGTCGCCCCTTTGAAAAGCGACGGGAAAGTGCACAAGATAAAGCTACACCGATCAGTATGCGCTCAGTTCGAATGTTCGACTTGACAATCCTTACATCGAGGTAGTCGAGTCCAAGTTCTTTCAGACAGGCGTCCAGGGAACATTCCACAATGTCCGGATGGTGCTGGCTGCGGGACGTTAGGATATAACCACTACACGGGTATCATGAGCGTACACACCTATTCCACAATTTCGAGGTCTTTTTGCAAATCAGAAAAATATTCATCATTTCCACGTTGTGTAGAATGTCGGTCGCTGTGCTTACGATGAAAATGTCTTCACGTTTCAGGTTCGGAATCTCTTGAAATGCGCGTTTAATACCTGCAGCCACCTCATGTTGGTTCTGGTAACTGAAAGTAGACGAAAGTCAGTATGTCCTGTGTCGCAAACTTGCGGCCCTGGGAGTCGCCTACATAGTAGCTAGATCCTATATGACTCAGCAGTCAGTACTGATTCGGTGCGAGCATGGAATTAGTGATCTACCAGGTGACGGTAACCGGTTTTCAAAGCCTCATAAACAGCTTCGCCGACCTGACCGGGAGCGGATTGCCATGTGCCAAACCCCAGAAGGCTGATGCAAGGTCAGTTTAAGAACGTTCACCAACGGATATATTGTGAAATTGCATACGGAATTTCACGGCCAGTGTTGAGAAGAGCTTTCTTGGCAAGAGACATTATCAGTCGAACGTGAGAGGTATCTCACGGTATAGATTCACGCTTGATAGATACAAGGGGAGATGGGGACCACGACTTAATATGCCATCGTGCCGGAACATAAAGTGTTTTCTAACCGAGTTTCTGCTCAACTCTGCTCTGATGTGCTACGTGGCTGTCGTTTGGCATGTCAATCCTGAAATTCAAACTCCAATGCCATCCAATGTATTTGCCACCGTCCATTACCCGTTTTAACCGATCTTTAACCGACATTAAGAATCCTCAAGGATCTTCCGGTTGAGACAAGGAGATGAGCAATATATCAGTCCTAAATTGCTCAACCGTAGTGCGTTTACCAGATGTCGAAGCACAGAAAGATCGGCATGTTTGCGAGGTTCGCGAAGTCCCGCTCTACGTAGTGGCACTCGGCAATGGAGACGGATAAAAAAATATACGCATTTCTATTATTAATGCAGTCTTTCGTATTACCCAATCCTTCACCGTCTCTGTGACTGCTGAGGGAGCAGCACGTACTTTGTGGGGGAAAGGTACGGAGTTCATCCGTGCAGGCTTCGGAGGTCCTCCGCCCTTGCATCTTACGTTGTAGCTAACGCCACTAGTAAACGTCGATGGCATCTACGGAGTAAGTTGGCACTTGAGAAAAGTATGTCGCATTAAATTAAATGTGAATCAACTCGGCAAATTTTCAGTACTATTGGGGAAAGGCATTGGTAAATTTTAGTAATCTACGGTAAAACACTAAGGACTACGCAGAGATGGTTCAGATAGATGTCGAGCCTTGGCATTCCTGTTGAAGCTGGGCCAAGCTTTGGACTTCTTTCCGAATCAGGACGTTATATAGTTCTTTTCTATGCTTTTCGGGAGAGTCCAGTCCTGGTGTGTTGTATCTGTTAGACTCGAATGGCTGTTGGTCAGGCTTGAGATGGCTACTTTTCCAGTTGATATCCTATTCTTGATCAACCATTTGTGCTATGGAGGACGCTTGGAATATTGTAAGCCGGTAACAACATCCTGCCTGCCCCCTGTCGACGGGTGTGTAAAGCTTAGATTTACGGGCCTCGGCGCTCGATCTTAGCGTCTTGGCACGATGGAGCCTTCTGCCCCATTGGAGATAGAGCCTATATAAGTGAAGAAAACAAGCAACATTGATGCGTGTATTCAGTTGATACGCCTACGTACTTTCTTGATCCAGTATATACAATACCCTGCTATTGTATCCGTCTCGTATTTTTCTTGAAGCCACTCGTCAACGAATGAATTGATCATGCTCAGCATCGGATCGAATTTGGTTAAATGAGGAAACTACTTTTATGCTGGGGGGACGATTCGTGACAGAGCGTGACGGGTATTTTCCGTGAGAATGAATCATGTGCGGAGTGTCGCTACGCCTTTCTGTGTGATAACATGCATGATAGACAGGACGAAAGATCTCCCAACCATACACTACGGAGGAGCCGTTGCCACAAAGAGCCTCCTGCAAACCATGGTGCCACATGTGTGTACGTGTGAGCTATCATATGCGGAGTGCAGTTATGCTCTTCCCGGTGATAACCGCACGAGCCCGGTAGGATAGTAGCAAATATTCTATCTGCCGTGACTTACAATTGGTTGGTTTGCTTTGTTGGCGTCGGGGCATATTTCATTTGAGTGTCTGAACTTGTGATGCCCTTCTAACCTTCTGCAAATGGAGTATACTATGTACGTCCTATGGCCCACTTGTCTCGACATGATTCTTCCGCCATTTAGCAGCTACAGGCCGATGTAAGCCCTCTGTAGACTGAGCTAGATAGTGAATTCGGTAAACTCATCTTGCCCTGGAGTTTTACGAAGGCAGCCTCGTTTCCGGTCCACTTGCTTTCCTGCAAGACGGTCTGAGATCATAGCATCCCTATTTCCAAACACCTCATATTCTTGCTGAAAGAGACATCCTTTCGACAGGTAGACGGCATGCGGCTGTCTTGCCGTCTTAGTGTCTAGAAGATCCAGCTGTGAGGTGCGCAAGCGACCAGCGCCCAAGGTGTAAACTAGCTATGGGCATGTCTGCTTTAGCCCTGGTAACGCCGACCAGAAAGACTAGTAGGGTTTATGTTTTGATTTGAACATTCTAAGCGAAGGAGGAGATAAAGGAGACAAACTAGTCCATATTCACTCTGATTTTACTCAAATGAAGTTAATGACAAATATCCCGTGGAAGTTTATTGCTTCGTTTGTCTTAATTGTATGGTTTATTTGAAGGCGGTGTTTTTGTTATTTCAGAAAGGAGTTTATGGTGAGAAGGTTTCATACTTCAACGTATAAAATTGGTTTACTATAACTGAGTTGTCTGTTCCTATACTGGTATTCAAATATAAGATTATATGATAAGGGGCATGAAAGGTTGACCTATACGTGTCCTCTAGCGCTATCAAAACCTCCTGACTTCTGAATGAGATTAGTCGAGCTCAGTACATATAGTTAACATTCCCACATAGCAGTGCATTGCGTGTGTGACAGATCTTTAGCAATAGGGCAGAAAGAAACTCTCCGTGAATTTTATTTAACTGGAGCCGGACTTCTTCTCCAAAACGAGCAGCGACAAAGCTTGTATGGGAAGCGAGAAGTCAAGAGAAAGCGTGCCGTTCTTCAACACTTGCGTGGACTTGGGGGCACCGAGCGTCATGAGCTTGCCAGCACTGACTAGCTCATCATATTGCTTCGCGTTCAGGTCCTGAGGAGAGCCCATGGACAGCCACTTCGTATAGGAGTTGCTGTGGTCATTATCAACGCGGTAATGGGTTTCCGTCACCAGGCCTTGATTGTTTGCAAAGCTGACAGGTAGACCCTTGACGTCCACGGAGACTCTGGCATCAGGAAACTTGAGGTCATTGTCGTGGTAATGCCACACGAACACATACAGCGTCTGAGTATTCTTGTTGAAGGTAGCAAGGGCCCCTACGTCGGTCTGATTGCCCCTGATACCGTCCTTCATCACCTCTTCAAGAGGGACCTGGGCGGAGCTCTCAGCCTTGATACGGTCACCACTCAGCATGCCCCACATACGGTGGAAATTGAGGACAGGTTTGTCAATGCCTTGGGTGGTCAATACCCGGTAGCCATCGAAGTATCCTGTTTCGTTGGGCAGGATAGCATTCTTCTCATATTCAAAGGCCCATGTCAGGGCTCCCTGTAGATTAACGCCACGGTTGACAGCCAGATCCATAGCGCGGGTGAATGACGCAGCGGAATAGGCACCGTACAAAAGGCCGTTTCGATAACCAAAGGCAGCTGAAGTACACGCCGCACAGCTGTCAGGGTCGTACTCGCTCATGATAATCGGTTTGTCCTTATACTGCGGAAAGGACGAGACGACTCCAAAAGCTTCATCGATCTGCTGCAACTGGGGCGAGACATTCATCTGGACGTAACCACTGTCGGCAGTGGTGTTAACGAATTTCGGCGAGCCTTTAGCGTGAAATGAGACAAAATCAAGTGGTGTCCCGTTATTGCCGGTCGCGTAGTTTGTGCCGTTTGCGCAATGCTCAAGGAAGTCGCCCAGATAGGATCCTGCCGCACCACCAGCCACCTCAGCGCCGCCAACGCGGGCGGTAGGCAGGGCTTGCCGAACCGAGTTAATTGCGTAGTCATGGAGCTGGTAGAACTCCTGGGTGGTACCATTCCAGTCTGTTTTCGTCAGCTTACGAACTTGCCTGCTGTGCCGTGAGTTGACAAGGGATGAGGGTGTTCACTACTGGCCGACCCGCAAGACTTACAGGGGATGTTCGGCTCATTCCAAACCTCAAAATACCACTGATTGACCTCATTCTCGCCGTAGCGCTCGGCCAGATGCTTGGTCAGATTGTACACAAGCTGGCCCCATTGTTGATAGCTTTTGGGGGGGTGTGACCATCCAGTGTAGATATTACCGGGACCGGTTGCAGGGTTGAAGTCGAAAAAATAGGGGTTGGGGTCGACTGCCAGCGCCTCAGGAGTGAAGCCAATCTCAAGGTACGGCTTGACGTTAGCAGCCAAGTAATGGTCGAAAATATCATCGATAATTGTAAAATTGTAGATAGGATTGCCATCTTCGTCGACCGTGTACGCGTTGGTGCTTCCCCACTTCAGGCCGGGTACGCCTACTAAACCCGGTTGGCCAGTTGTTAAGAGGTTGTGAGTCCGGAAATAGGTTTGGTCCTTGCCAAGGTCTCCCAACTCCTTGAGGAGTGCAAAACCGTGAGGGTAATACGCATAATTGGGTTCGTCACAGCCGTAGAAACGGTGAATCGGCGTCCATGGACCAAGACTGGAGGATACATCAACCGAAACCGAGACCTGGCTGCTCATGGCGGTAAGCACCAGGCACATTGTGGTAAGGAGGGTAACGGACATAATTAGGGAAGTTGAATGAATGCAACGAAACCCAGCACGAGAAGTAAGATATAACCGACAATATGATGACCTTGTTTAGTCAACCAGGCAGAGAGGTTTGTAGAATTCCGGAAAAGGGTCACCTTATATGGATGGCTCGTGTGTTGTTGCTGACGCACCCAATTCAACCTTTTCCTTCCTTGCCCGCACATCGTTGAATGATAGACCAGCCTGCCCCGTGACTTTCCCCGTGTGTGGAGAATCTTATCTGCTTGTGGTACCGCTGGAAGGTCAGTGCATAGAGCCTGAAGAGACCACGGTATCTACGAGCAAAACATGAGTAACGTGACTAGATGTAGCCTGATCCGTTGGTCCTGAGATGTTTGTGTCTGGCTAACCAACGGAACGCCGCCGGCACTGTAACTACTACCAGAATCCACATCGCACCCACTTTGATCCTCGGCGCTGCTCCGAGGGAGGCGAGAGGTGGACCCTGATACACGTTCAGTTAAGTTAAGCTTTAATGGTTTTGGTTTAGTCAAATCTAACCACAAGCGTCAGGTGTGAGCCGTCGCTGTAGGTTGGTATCGGCGTTGCTGCGAACACTTCGGTGAACAAGAACGCAAATATTTGGACTACAGTCATAGTCAATGAAAGAAAACAAAATGGGTCTGAGCGGACTCAATGATTAGCTAGACGACGCGTCGTTAAAAGGTCGGGCACCGGCCAATGTGCGATAAATCGGCAAGTCGCCGACGCCCCCAAGCGGACCCGCAAATGATTTCGTGGGGAATGGAGAACGCGGAGAATTTGGGTGCGTAGGGAATACATCAAAAAGGGAGGCTGCTCATCCGATGTTCAGCTACTCGATTCCAGCGCCATATAAATTGTGTGCAAGCTAATTTCTTGAATTTTCTACACTTCTCTCCCCTTGGATCAAAATGAAGCCTGGAATCTACCAGTTTCTGATCGGCTGCTTTGCCTCACTGGGATCATTACTGTTTGGCTACGATCTAGGTGTTATCGCTGAAGCTGTTGCATCGAAGTCGTTCAGGGAGCAGTTTCTTCAAACCAATGCTAATGCTCGCAGCGGCACTGTGGTTGCCCTCTTCACAGGAGGGTGTTTTCTTGGTGCTTTCGCGGCGGGTTTCGCAGACCCTCTGGGCCGCCGCGGCACCATCCTGCTTGCCTGCGGAATTTTCATAATAGGCGGCGTTGTTCAGACAGCAGGCATTGCGATCTCGATGCTTTACATAGGCAGACTCCTTGCTGGAATCGGTGTTGGACTTCTGACAGTGAGTCCTCTTGACTCTGATATATGAACTTACTGATGTTTACAATATACAGATGATTGTTCCCATATACCAAGCGGAGATAAGTCACCGACGCATTAGGGGGAGGATCACCAGCCTGCAACAGCTATTCGATGCGGTGGGGCAAATATTTGCAACTTGGATCAGCTATGGCTGCTATACCGCCTGGGACAAGCAGCAGAGTAGTGCAGAGTGGCGAGTCCCTCTTGGCATCCAGATTGTTCCAGCGATTCTACTTGCAGCATTCGTCTACATGATTCCCGAAAGTCCACGTTGGCTTTGTGATCACGATCAATGGGAAAAAGGGCTGGCCACTCTGGCGCAACTCCATGCGCACGGAGATACTCAGGATCCGTATGTGATTGCTGAGTATAATCTTATTGAGGCACACATCCGGCAGGAGCACACCCAGAAGCGGAAGACTTATTTCGATCTTTTCAAAGGTTTTCCCAATATCCGACGCACGATCTTGGTCATGGCGGCTCAAGCCAGTACTCAAATGACCGGAGTTAGTGCAATCCGATATTTCTCTCCTCAGATATTTGCACAGATCGGCATTCCCGCCAGGACCACGTTACTTCTTACTGGTGTCCAGGCTATCATTGCCTTCTTTGGCACATCTGTTTGCATAATGACTATTGACTCGGTCGGACGTCGGCCACTGCAAATCGGTGGAAATTTGCTAATGGCCTGTACTTTCGCGGTTAACTGCGCTCTCATCAAAGTATTTCCGCCAACGTCGACGAGTACCGCAGCACATTGGACCTTCGTTATCATGACATGGGTCTTCAGCTTTATTTTCTTCGTTACCAGTGGACCATTGTCGTGGGCGTTGCCGGTCGAATTCTTCGGCACTGCTATGCGCTCCAAAGGCGTGGCAGTTGGCGCAATGACATCCTTTGCGTTTAATACAATGATCGGACAGGTTACGCCCATTGCTATCTCGTCCATCGGCTGGCGCTATTATCTTATATTCATTGTTACAAATATCACCAACGCTATTTTCTTCTGGGCATTCCTACCTGAAACCAAGGGTCTCAACTTGGAGGACATGGATGATTTATTTTATAAGTCCTCACTCTTCGTTCCGGGATCTCACTGGACTCCCACATCGCATGTTGACGCTGATGCTGAGAAGATTGCCATTGGTGAAAAATGTCCCGCTCGAACCACAGTACACGTGGAGTCCAAGGTCGCGGGGTTGGTTGGAACGACGGAATGAATAACTACTCGACATGTACCAAGATCCTCAACAGAAACTTTGCTCCCTCGTATATACAGTACCACTACCGAAGTCTCTATTCGCGTTATCCTTGGCATATTTTTGTCATGTGAGAATTTATTCTGACTTTAATCCACTGTTAGTGTTTGATCTGTTATTTATAATTGGCCAAATAATACGAACGGTGCATGAACCGTGAGTGAAGATGACCTGGATATCTTCTGGACCGTCCAGCATGCAGCATAGTAATGGATGGGGTAATACATCAAATGCTCTTATTTGATGATAGAAGCACTATCAGTTGTAGAGTTTCGATTCGTTAGTTCTTTGGTTCCCGACGTAGGTATCCGTGTAGACAGCCTTGTACATCATAGAGATACATTTTTGTAATGAACTTGGACTGTGGGCGCAAAAATAAGTCGTTAGTCATTGGATGTATAATGTACAGTAAAATGAATGAAGATCTACCTTTATCTTCAAGAATACCAATGCAAAAGCCAGATCTTCGATTTACCTAATGCTCAAGTCTCATAGTTACAGCAAAACCAGGGTGCCTTATCACCAACTGCCGATAAGACTCGGAAGCCGGCCGATATGTCCTGATAACGCACAGAACGCGGGCCGATAAAGCTGAATTAGAGTTGGCCGCGTTTTATCTAACCGTTTATGGATTGCGCGCCCGATAAGCCAGGTACCAGGTACCAGGTACGATAAGATAAGAGCTTTGTTGAAGGTTCTGGGGCTGTTTTAGTTGCTAGCATGTTAGTCCTGAAAAAAATGTTTGAGACAGTACAGATAGTGAAAATCTCGGAAAGTGATAGTATCGTCAAGATGACACCTAGATTCGACCTGGTTATTGTCAACGGCACGGTAGTGACGGCCAGTGATATCAGGTATTCCCGCAATGCTCACGATGCGACTGGGGTTTCGACTGATCACCGAAAATCTGCAGCACATGTTGTATTGGAATCAAAAATGGAAAAATCAAGGCTCTTGCCTGTGAATTTGACCAAGATGAAATCGAAGGCGCTGAAGTTATAGATGCCGAGTACGCAGTCCCCGACGCTGTGGGATACCTGAACTTGTACGAAATAATCATTGACATGATTGTGATTGTGCAGGGGCGCATACGTTATGCCCGGCGGTGTTGATGCTCACGTCCATCTATGTCAAGATTTGAAAACAGGTTAGCCCAAGGCAGAATATCCCTGAACGGCACGACACTTCTAACCGTTCCACAGGACCACATGGACTCGGCGGCGAATGCGCCGACAACTTCGACACTGGTTCAAGAAGCGCAGTGGCCGGCGGAACCACCACAATAATTACGTTCGCAACACAAACACGAGCCGAAGAAGACCGAAGTCTCATCAAGGTCGTCGAAGCATACAATGCGCGCGCCGAGTCGACGGGCAGTTACGTCGATTATGGATTTCACATCATCATCATCCGCAACGATGCCGATGTCTTGGAAAATGAGTTGCCGGTTTTAATCAAGGATTGGGGCATTAGCAGTTGCAAGCTTTTCTTGACGTATGAAACGCAGCGATTGACAGATTCGCAGCTTTTGGATGTTATGTTTGCGGCGAGGATGCATTCTATTACGACTGTCAGTACTTTAACATCGCCAATATATGCCGAAATCTTCTGCTAACCTGCATAATTAGATGATTCACGCGGAAAATGGTGACATGATTGGCTGGTTGACTGGTAAGTTCTTGTGGTTTTATACCTCAAGCAGCAATATCTCATGTTTTGTTTGCAGATAAGCTTGAAGCCAAAGGAATGGTTGGTGAGTACTCACTCCTATTAACACGAATCTGACAGCTTGCCTAATTTCGTCTAGCACCCTATTACCATGCCCTATCCCGTCCCCCGATAGCAGAAGGCGAAGCCACCAACAGAGCTATTTCACTTGCAACATTGATCCAGAACCCTATTTTGTTTGTCCATGTCGGCTCTGCGGTAAGCACTCATGCATTTCCAGAAGTCGATGTCATTCTAGGCTCTAACGTAGTCTAGCTGGGAGCGGCCAACGTACGACGGGCACAAACTATGGGTCTTCCGGTCTATGCAGAGACGTGTCCGCAATATTTTAATCTCACATGGGACGACCTTGTAAGCTGACAGGATCAAGGACATATAT